>QANX01000737.1:0-112814 GCA_003254975.1 Ochetophila trinervis | reverse complement strand
AATTTGTAAATAAAAGAAAAAAAAAGAAAAAAAAGGGAATTAACAACTAACAACGTTGTTTTAAAGTCACATTATATATATTTTCTGATTAGTTTAGCACTACAAAACAATGTTTGGGGTTTGCAAGAAATTAGAAACTGCGTACAGTGTACAAGTCAATAAGAGATAAAAGAGAATGTAGGAGACTGAAAATTAAGAGAAAAACGCAATGAAATTCTCATTCTTATTACTCAAATCAAATGGATACAAAATTTAATAATGAAATAAAGAATAGTTAAACAAAGAGTTTAATCTCTCTCCCGTCGTTTCGGAGCCTACATATACATATTTTAATTTTTATACAGAAAAAGTGAGAGCACATCGCAAAGGGTGTCAAGCAATGAGTATCTCCTCCGGATAAACCACTACTCAAACAAGAGCAGAACAAGTTGAAGTTGAAGGGTCAAACAGAGCCGGAAGCAAATATTTCCTGCCATTGGAACCGTGAGCATTGTAGCTAGAACCAGTGGTAGGGTCCACCAGAAGGTCGCCGGCATAGCCAGGGTATGCCCCTTTTGCATAAACTCCGGTACAAGCAGAGGCAGCCTCCAATGGAGCCTCCTTCGGACCCTGGTAGTACCCATTTCCAAATGGGTTGGTCACAGTCCCAGCCAAAAGGCTAGCCAAGTTGATCACCATGCCATCCACGCCCACATCGTTGTTCGGTGCACCCAAGGCCGGAGTCTGCGGTCCGTAGATGGGCTGGTGGAACGGCCACGCGCACTGACCGGGGCACTGAGTCTCCGAGTTACCCACCCAGATGTAGCCGAATTTGTAGCTCTTCCCTCTGATGGAACCTGGTGTGACTGAGGATCCGTGCCTCCCGCAACTACTAGAGCAAAACCCATCCACGGTGACGTCGGCTGAGGTCAATACCACGTTGACGGCGTCTCTCTGGCCTCCTCTGGATGCCAATTTTACGATTTGCTGATTGGTGAGCGATTTTCCCAGAGAATACTTGTCGTCCACGATTTGGGAACCCAGGTGGAGGGAAAGAGAGGACGATTTCTTGGAATTGAGTTGGGGGTAGTACTTTTCGATGGATTTCCACCAGGTGGCAACAGAGGGTTGTTGCTGCTGCTGTGGGTTGGGAGAAGAAAGGGAGGTGATGAAATCGGAAATGATAGCTCGCTGGGAGGGCTTGAAATTTCCATACCAAATTAGGTTGATGGAGATTTTGCCAGCTAGAAGAGGGCCATTGTGGTACCGAAAAAGCAAAGCTTGCTGGGATTGCTCTGACTCTGCTGCGAGATTCCTAGCAGCAGAGCTAAAATGGAGCAGAGAGATAACAAGAGCTAGCTTTAGAAGCAGATGACTGGAAGCTATACGAGCCATTTGGACTTTTTGAGGAATTGAGAGAGGATTAGTGGACCACTAAACCAGTGCTCTGTGAGATCTGAAGGTTGAGTGAGGAATTAGAGGAGTGGGGGGTGGTTATATATACCAAATACAATGCCGTGGCGAATAAGAAACCTGCGAATAAAGAAAAGAAAAAGCGACAGCAAATAATAGAAAAAGAGGGGCAAATGCTTAATTCCAGCAGGCACAACGCGTTGAAATGAATGGGGGGTGAGAGACAGAGAGGGAGACTTGGTTTCGCTTTCGACCGAATCTATGACTATCTGACAGGGTTTAGCCAGCTAACGTGGAATTAGGACAAAAAGACAGCCCACTTAGGATCACAAACGACAAAGTTGTCAGCCTCTGTTTTTTTTTTTTTGCTGGAAGTCAGCCTCTGTTTTTTGCGGAAACAAAACGATATGGCACATATCCTACCCCGCAAAACTCTTACCTATTGCACACTGCATGTTGCGGCATATGTGGCGAAGGGTTTTCTATGATTTGTATTTCTCTTGTTCAAAGGCGTATTGCTTTTATTCACCGAAAAAAAAAAGAAAAGTCGTTGCTTTTTTTTCCAATTTTATATTGTCCTTTATTAAGTTTACAAATTGTGGATGTGTTTGGAATATGCTCCACAAATAAGTCTTCGCATAACAAGAAAACGTTTTTTCTCGAATTTTTTATAACTAGGAATAAAAGACAGTGAATTTGAGAACATGTGAGTTCGCAACTTGGCAGTAGAGCAGAGTGCGTGAGAGTTCTTTGATAAACATTTTGTTTATAGAATGTACTAGTTTCAAAAAAAAAAAATTATGTCCAATTAACACATATTTATAGTTCTGTTGAGATCTAAAACTCCGTAAAAATGGTTTATAAGTCAAAATGCTTACTGCATGTAAATGTTTTTATTCATAACTTTAATCTATCACTGTTGATAAGTTTGTTTGTGTGTTGTTTTTTTTTTTGGGGGTAAAACTTATTGATTGAGTTCTATCTATAAAAGGTGAGAGTAGATCTTTCATTTTATTTGTAGCTCTGGTTTTTTAATTTCATGACATTATTGGTTGTGGAAGGTTTGAATAATGTTGTATACGATGGAAAAATAGTTTGCTGCTAATAACTTGGTTTTAATTATTGTTGGGAAGTTTTATCTTAATTATGAATTTTGTTTTTAGATCCTTATAGATCAGGCCTAATAGGTAGAGCATCTCTTGACTTATCGAGTGAAATGTTTAAACAAATTTAGTGGGATTTTTCTTCGATAAGAGATTTCCTTATTTTACCATCAGTGTTTTATCCAAGTCAGTTGAGGCTTTTGGAATTTTATAGTTTTTATTGGAAGTGTTACCAAAATATAAATGGTTAATTTTGGAAGCTGGAATGCATATACAATTTGTCATTAAAAGTTAATGATTTATCACCGACTATGCATCACTTAGGAACCAAATATTCTTATTAGTTAGATGTTCAAATCATGACCATAATATCATGGAAAGAACTAGTCTATTTGGTAATAGAAACTTGCTATTGAGCACAAAAAGGGCCTCCAAACCGAAGGTTACAAAGCACAGTGAATTCTAGCCATGTCAGAAATGTAAACATTCTGCAAATTATAAGGAATATTAGACAAATTGAGAGGAGAAAAGTTAAAAGAAACCAAAAAGGCTAAAGATTTTTTTGCAAGGGCATCAGCAAAGAGATTTGAAGTCCTGGCATTTCAGCTCAGACTCCATTCATTCTCGTTGAGCATTTTCCTTATAGCCCACAGCTTAAACCAAGAGCTCAAACCACAAGGCTCCTTAGCTGAATTTGCTTCCCTAACGACCACCAAAGCATCAGAGTAGAATGAGACATTATACCAGTTTAGCCGAGTAGCTTCTGAGAGGGTCCACTTAATAACATCAACTTCAGCATCATAGGCCGTGGGGACCGAGGTCAGAATGGAAGAGGCACGAACTAGCAAGCCAAGTTCATCTCTAACCACAAAAGCTAGAGCTGCATTTCCATTGACAAAAGTTGCATCACAGTTGATCTTCTACCATCCAAAGGCTAGAGGTGTCCAATTGACAATCGGCCTTTTGACAGCAGCCAACTTTACACAAGGACCTTGAGTAAACTTATTGGTGTAAAACATAATAATCAGTTATCTCAAGTGTGCGAGCGTCCCATTTCGAACCTATGACAATCCAAAGAAAAATAAAGTGTGCGCCAATTAATATCAAACTTAAATCAAACGATTGTATTAAATACTGATAACAAAATAATTAAAGAGTTACAAATGCCTTTTAGATCAAAAGACTTTTAATTCAAAATTTTAAACTAAAACACTTGAAGTAAATTCTAACGAGAATAAATTAAGTAGTCTATGTTTCTGGTGTGTGTGTGGATGTGCTAGTCCCTTTTCAAAATTTGGTGAAGCCTCTATTTATATAGGAGAATGTGGCTCACCAACTCCTTGCACTTCCAATGTGAGACTGATACCAAATTTATTTTCCAAACCAAACATTTATACTTTGTCATTTCCAATGCATTTTCACCTCCAAACAATGTGGGACAAAGCTATTCCAAAATAATATCTGAATAAGTTAAATCTTAATTTGTAAAAATTAATATATGATCCAAACAAAACTCATCCACCAATTAATTCAAAAGATACACAACTTCCACGATATAGGTAGGTATGGCTTGGATCACTTAACTTGATAAGAGTGGCTTTACCAGCTCTNAGCCTCTATTTATATAGGAGAATGTGGCTCACCAACTCCTTGCACTTCCAATGTGAGACTGATACCAAATTTATTTTCCAAACCAAACATTTATACTTTGTCATTTCCAATGCATTTTCACCTCCAAACAATGTGGGACAAAGCTATTCCAAAATAATATCTGAATAAGTTAAATCTTAATTTGAAAAAATTAATATATGATCCAAACAAAACTCATCCACCAATTGATTCAAAAGATACACAACTTCCACGATATAGGTAGGTATGGCTTGGATCACTTAACTTGATAAGATTGGCTTTACCAGCTCTATAGAGCAAATGTCTATTCAACCCCTTAAATCTCTTATTAACACGATCCTTAAGGCACTTGAAATCCTTCACCTTGTTTCGGCTGAACATAAATTGGTTACCGAGGTAGATCGAGTCACAAGTCATTTCTTTGAAGCCAAAGAGTTCCTTAATACCAAGGTGGTCCTTCTTAGCCGTGTGCTTAGAGAAAATGATGCTTGATTTCTCCCCATTGATTTTCTGGCCTGACCATTCACAATACTTCTCAAAACAGTTTTTAACAACCACAGCCTCCTACTCTAGTCTTAATGTGTTTTTAATGGAGTTATGTATAGTTATGGTGGAAATCTTTGGTACTCCTGGAATACTAAATTCCCACATAGCTTTGTTAGCCTGTTCACGTATAAATAAGAGTAATAATTTATGTTGTCTGATCATGTTTGTGTCAATCTGTTAATTAATCGTGTTAAAAAATTTACGATTTTAACCTGTACCTATTTATTGTTCATCTTAAATGAGTTTATCTATTTAACATATTTATTTAAATATTCTTATTAATTTATATTATTTTAGATCATAAGATTACTATATATTTATATTTAATTATTTTATATTTTATTAATTAATTTAATTTATTTGTGTTAATTTCAAGTTAAATAAGTTAAGATATTGGTGATCCATATTTATAATAGTTATTCTTTTTTAAATTGTGTTATTGTGTTATAATTTAAATTATAACATTACATATAAGATTCACTATCTGGAAAGTTTGATAGTCCAGCACTGATTTTTTTTTCATATTTATGGTTCTTGTTCATGAAATTTACATTTTTCTTTTGCCGTCTATTGAGATGTAATATTTATTGATCTATTGATGTAATATTTATTGATCGAGGTCATTTAGTAAATGAGTCCATTAATGGACAATACCAGGGTTATATAAATAGATGGGCGGCTAGGCTAGTATTCTTCAACACGGGACCGCCATTGCCAATTTATATTAAATATTATTTTATTGTCATTAAAAATTAATTTTTGTTTATTTGGACCGTTTTTTATAATAAGCCATATTTTTAATGTAAAAAGACTTGGTAATTTTTTAAACTTTCTAGGACTTCAATTTTAAATTGCAAAATTGCAATGGACACATTGATTAAGCCAAAACACTGTTGAGGCTGTTACAGCAGCAGTGACACGCTGAATGCAAATCGCAAATCTCAAAGCTTTAAAATGGGGGTGTCAGAAGTGTTTAATTTGCTCAACGGTCGACTCTGTTCTAAATGCTTACACTATTTTTCATAAATATTGGCGGTCCAGCTGATGGTCAAAAAGCATAATTAATCTTCTCTAAACCCACATTTTGCAACCAGTATTAATCTTCTTTAAACAAGATTTTTAAAACCCACATTTTCCAACCTGTACTAATCTCATTTGCTCAAGAAATCAACCAACTGCAGTTTCAAAAAAAAAAACAAAAACAAAATTGAAGTAGTACAGAATCTTGTATTTGAAAAAAGCAAACCAAAGCAATTTGCTTTTTCTATATATTAGTAATCCGCATAACCAAATTCAATAAACAAATAAATGAATTTTATCTCTACTTTATATGGGCATACATTCTACTAACTAATACTCAGTACCCAGATAAATCCTCAAACCAAAGTTGAACAAGATGATGTTGAAGGGTCATACAGAGCCGGAAGCAAGTATTTCCTTCCATTGCCACCATTGGCATTGTAACTAGCACCAGTAGTAGGATCCACCAAAAGGTTCCCAGCATAACCAGGATAAGCCCCTTTGCCATAAACTCCAGGACAAGCCGATGCAGCCTCCAATGGAGCCTCCGGTGGACCTTGGAAATAGCCATTTCCAAATGGGTTTGTCGCTGTACCAGCCAAGAGGCTAGCCAAGTTGATGATCATCCCGTCCAGACCCACATCGTTGTTGGGTGCGACCAATGGCCGAGCCTGGGGTCCATAAATTGGCTGATGGAATGGCCAGGCGCATTGTCCGGGACACTGTGTCTCTGAGTTGCCGACCCAGATGTAAGCGAACTTGTAGTTCTTGCCCTTGATGTGCCCGGCCTTTGATCCCAAAGCAGAACCATGAGTCCCACATCGGCTCAGGCAAAACCCTTCCACGGCTACATCAGAGGATGTCAGAACCGCATTGATAGCGTTTCCCTGGTCGCCCTTCGAAGCCAACTCGACGATGTGCTTGCTGGTGAGCGATTTCCCCAGCGAATAGCTCTCGTCGAGTATCTGTTTGCCCAGAGACAGAGAGAAGGAAGAGGATCTCTTGGAAGTGAGATGGTAGTACTTCTCGGTGGTTTTCCACCAGGCTGCAACCGAAGGCTGGTTGCTATGCGATGAAGATGAAGTGAGAGAGGTAACAAAATCAGAGACGATGGCTCTCTGAGACGGCTTGAACTTGCCGTACCAAATGAGATTAATTGTGATTTTGCCAGAGAGAAGTGGGCCATTATGGTATTTTAAGAGCTGGGGTTGGTCTTCTACGAGCTCATTGAGCTTCCTAGCAGCAAAAGAGATTTGGAAGAGCGAGATAACGAAGAGCAGCTTTAGGAAAATTTGGGTAGAAACAGAGAAACCCATTTTGAAATAAAAAATAATAAAAAAGTTGAGAGAGATGAAGAAGGGAGAGAAGACTAGTAATTTTCACTAGAAGCTAGCTGAGATGGCTGAGCGACTGTGTGAGAATGAAGGGTTAACTAGTAAGAGACCCTATTTATAGAGCTGAGATTGAAGGCTTAAATTAATGTATTTGTGAGAAGCCGCTAGGAAATTGGACAAGTAAAAAGCTAGAAAGATGGTTTTGCCATATTACAAGTTGAGACTTTAGCCGGTATGAAAAAGCGACCCAACGGTACTCCCCGAGCGCGTTCCTTTTAATTTTTGAAAAAGCAAGACATTTATATTTTTCCTCCACGCATTTACCTTGCATTTTGTCTGCACGCTCTAAACAAGGTTTTTGAATTCAAAGGAGCGTGAATGCTACGCTTAATAGGAGGGTGTTGTCGTTCTGTTTGGAACAAAATGTGTTTGACAGCCAAGGGACTAAAAGGAAAGATTTTCAAGGCGGGGTGGGGGACTAGTTCCTCTGTGGAAGTAAGTGAGCCCTTTTTATTTTTTATTTTTTTTTCAACTAGAAAACAAAAGCAAGCTATGACAGCTTAGGTACAGATTGCAGGAGTTGTTGATTTACCAAAATATCCTAATTTGTGGGGTAGGAGAGTGGGGGGTATTATGGAGAGAATGAGGGAGATAATTAGATAAACGTTGGGGTATAGGGAAGTGTGGATTTTAAGCCAAACTGGCAGTCAGCGAATGGCCATGAGAGAAGAATAGGTATCCGAGGTGGTTCAGCATGTGAGAGTACGCGCCGTAGACACAAAAAACTCGTGAGATATTCATGTCCAGCTGGATCAAGCTAACAACACGTCACACTCATGGTGTCCCGCTATAATACCTTGCGAAATAATACCAATTTTTTTTTTTTTTTATAACTTTCGAAAGACTTGCTTGCTGGATGTTACTAGACTTGCCAGAGTGACATCCAAATAACATGACCGCAGGTAGGACCGTACCCGTTTACCATTACGCTGTGGCATTCAGTGTTTTAAAATAATATTATCATTTTAGCTTTCTATTTTTTTTTTTGCTGGATGTCATTTTAGCTTTCAAGTGTAAAATAATCTTAGTATATATGATTTAACTATATTTAACTCGTATTTATAAGTTTTAATTTTTTAACCAATTAGCACTTACAATTCTTGCATTTTTTAAAGGAAAAACTTGAGTAAAATGTGTGAGGAGATTTCCCCTTTTTTTTCCTTTTTTTTTTTTTTGGTAAGTATGTGAGAAGATTGTCATGTGGAACCAATTTCAACTTTTTTATTTAAATCTTACACAGTTAAACACGTGAATTTTAGCCAAAACTTTCCAACCTGATTAAAATTTCTAGTCCAGGTTAAGGGATCTTGTTCATGGCATCAAGCGTGGGCCTGAATATGATGGCCTTCTTTTCCCTTTTTTTATTTTATTTTTTATTTTCCACATTTTATAGGAAAGACAGAATAAGGTCAAATTGTTACTTTTTTGTGACATTACAGATGATTAAAGATGGAACTCTCTGGATTGTAAATTTGTCTTCTATTATGTTTGTATTATATTAAATTTATTTCACTTAAATCAAAATTTATTAAATATTAAATTTTTATATTAAAATATCTAAATTTAAACTTTTAAATTTAAATATTAATTTATGTCGTGTTAATTTTATTATTATATTATATTATATTTGTGTCCAAAAATTTCACTAAAATATAACACATTTAAACTTTTACATTAAAATATAAAAACTTTTAAACTTGCAAAAATACGAATTCTTATTGTATTGTGTTAAATTAACGCATCCTGTTAAAGTTTGTCAAATTTACAACTCTCCACGCCTTTTGGCTTTTGCACAGTAGGTGAGATTCCTTGTTTTCATTCCAAAAGAAAAAACTGATCAGATGCATGAATGTGACCATGATTTAATGAAATATAATTTAATTAATGAAAAATTATCCCTTACAAGTTATTCAGAAAACTCCAAGACATTCGAACAATCGTTTGAAATATAACCAATTTAAGGATCAAGTGGACTTTGTTTATTGTAAACTCAATTTGAATAATATTACATATGTCAATATTAACATTGTTCATCATTTTTCAATAACCGAAAACGTATAGTCAATCTCCATCCGTGAATCTAACATTTAGAATTTTTGTCCGTGATTTACACAAACTTTATTCTTTGTGAAAGCCTCACAAGATAATGAGTCATTGGTAGTACTAATTTACTATATTAAATATAAATTACATATTGTTTCATTTGGTGAACCATGTTAGGAATAATGTAAGATTGCCATGTAAGCAATCCTATGCTGAGAGGTGGTAAGATTAGATATAGCAAATTCCAATCATACAAGTTAGTTATGGCTATTCACGTGGTTGTTACTCACGTGGTTACGTTAACAACCTACAAAGTAATACACTCTCAAGTATTTAATCAGTTTTATTTAGTCTCTATAATCATTATCTTGTAAACATTTTCTGTAGTTTTGAGAAATACAATAGAGCTTTCTCTCCAAGCTGTTATTCTTGTTCTTAGTTCTTGTTTTGCAATCTTGTTTTCATTTGAGTAGAATACAAATACAGTCTTAAATTCAATTACCATCATGATATCAGAGCAAATAGTTGCAGATCTTGAAGGATAAAAAACGGCGAAAAGTTCCAACCCAATAATCTCAGAGCAGTTGATAAAGTCTTTATTCACGATTTCACCATTTCAGAGCAATATTGTAAAGCTCGATGCAACTATCTTGTGTGGAAGTCACAAATTCTTCCAATTCTCACTGGTTATCAACTCGACAAATACATTCTTGAAGATGAACCAGTGTTCATGTATGAGTTCATAGCAAGTGTGAGGAAAATTTTGGGAAAAATTCTTGCAACACTTCCTAAAGAGAAGCAAATTTGAATTCTGCAAGATTAATTCTTGCTTGGTTGGTTAATTTATGCTATAGCAACCACATAATTATGTAATATTGTTGGTTTAAAATCCTCTCTGAGGCTATGGACTACAATTGAGGAAACCTATGCACCACAATCTGAAGTTTCCATGCTGCAGTTGAGAAGTCAGCTTCAAACAATGAAAAAAGTTCCTTTGAAAGTAATAGAGTTTTGTAAGAAAATGAAGCAACTAGCTGATCAATTGTCTGTTGATGGCTTTCTCATCTCCGAAAAAGAACTTGTAATGTGCATCTTGACAAGATTAGGGCCTAAGTATGAGACAGTGGTGGTTAACTACACAAACAAATATGCTTTACCTACATTGCAAGAGGTAAGAAGCTATCTCATACACTATGAAACTCGCATTGAACAATTTAATACTTTTGCTGTCTTTCCTATTGTTCATATGGTCAAAACAAACACCTCAAACAATAATTCTGGCTCCTCACATAGTGGTCATGTTGAATCTGTCAATATATCTCATAATCAAGGTAGGTATGAGAATTCTAATCAAAATAGCTTTGATGATAGTAGGAACAGATTCAATGGCAGAGGTAATTTTGGTCATGGCCGTGGTAGAAATGGTAGAAACTTCAGGCCAAGATGCCAAATTTGTAATCGAATTGGTCATACAACAAATGTATGTTACTATAATTCAGGGAACTTTATTTTCCAAACCTCAAATTCCCAAGGAAACTTTTAACCACATAATTTTCAACCACAAAACTTTCAACCAAACACCTTTCAAGGTTTCAATGGTCCTTTCAATACTGGCATGGGACATAATGACTCTACCTCTGCTAACTTTGCACAAAGATCAAGTTTTGAAAATATACCTCAATATGGCCATATGATAGGTGATCAAGGCAATTTTGGCTTAAACTCCAATTTTCAAAGCTACAATGGTATGAACTCTGGTAGTAGCAATCCAAATTTCTTAAACTCTGGCACCTCATCCTCTTTTGGTCATGAAAATCCGTCAGGCAATGTGTCAGCCACACCAATTCTGATTGGAGATCCCAATTGGTACTTGGATTCGGGTGCAACAAATCATGTTGTGGCAAATGGAGCAAATCTGACTCAACAGGTGGATTATAATGGCAATAATAAATTGCTCATTGGCAATGGTCAAGGTCTGGAGATAGCAGGTATAGGTACAACCATCATTCAACCACAGGAATGCTCCCACTGGAGCACGCTTAACCCCAGAGTTTTTCCAACTCTGAAGCCAAACACTCTGAAAAGGCCTTGGTTGTTAAGAGAGTGCTTACTTTACATTTGAACCATTACCACATGACCCCCTTTCCACACTCGGGCGATGTGGGATTGGACACCGATCTTTGCTAGTAAGGTAGCCTGCCAGTGCCTCTCACCCGCCCACACTTACTCTGGCTATGCCAGTAAGGCAGCCTGCCAGTGCCCTTTGCACCCGCCCACACTTACTCTAGTTTTTTAGATCCGGGTCGTCACAAATAATGATGTAGTTATTGAGTTTACTAACAATTCATGCTTGAGTAAGGACAAACAACTGGGCCTAGTGATGCTTCAAGGTCTGCTTGAAGATGGTCTATACAAGCTCCAAGTGACTTCACCAGTTTTTGCACCTGCTGCTCCTAGATCTCAGTATTCTCTTCAACATTTCAATAATGATAGAGGCTTGTCTATCTCAGCATATAATACAAGATGTTGTGTGCTGAGTGGAGTTCTGTCTCCTGCTTGTCATACTACAAATAAATTGAGTAGCACTACTTCTTCAAAGTCAGATTTGTCAAGCCCATCTAACTTTTGTAATCTTATAACATAAGCTAATATTTCTTCTAAATGTACTGAAATACTTACTATTCAGCATGATGATAATTATACTAGTTCAAAATTAGACTAACAGTTGTCTTCTCATGGTTCTCTATCACCAAACATTTACTCTGCTAAAATATTTTCTCATAACTCCCTGTTGAAAGATGGCACATATAGCTAAAAAGATTCAACCAACACAGTGTCTAATTTGGATAGTCAAGTGGATTTCAAGCTTTTACACCAAAGGTTAGGCCATGCTTCATCTCATATTGTAAAAAAGGTTTTTTTAGGATATAAAACTATTTTGCAAATCACCACACAATCTATCTTTTGTGATGCATGTCAATGTGGCAAAGGACATAAATGTTCATTTGCAAAGTCTGAATCTAAGACTCTTAATCAGTTGGAATTAGTACACATAGATATCTAGGGACCTGCACCTGTAACTTCTAAAGAGGGCAATCGTTACTACATTCATTTCATTGATGACTTCTCACGATACACTTGGATCTATCCTCTCAAACTTAAATCTGAGGCTCTCACTACTTTCAAACAATTTTTACCAATGGCTGAAAGGTTGTTTAGCACTAAGCTCAAAGTATTGCACTCAGATTGGGGTGCAGAGTATCAGGCCTTCCTACCATACCTATCAACTATTGGAATTACTTTCAGACACTCTTGCCTTCATCTACATCAACAAAATGGCAAGGCAGAAAAAAAGCATCGACACATTGTGGAGATGGGCCTGTGCATGCTCTCTAATGCCAAGATGCCCTTATCTTTCTGGTGGGAAGCCTTTCATACAGCAGTGCACACAATTAACAGGCTTCCAACTTTGGTCTTGAACTTCCAAAGTCCATTTCAGGTTATATTTCATAAACCCCTAGATTATTCTCAATTTAAAGTTTTTGGATGCTCTTGCTTTCCTTTCCTTCGAGCTTATAATCGTCATATATTTAAGTTTCATTCTACCAAATGTATCTTTATTGGCTATGAGAATAACTATAAAGGCTATAAGTGCATGGCTTCAAATGGTCGTGTTTACTTGTCTCAAAGTGTGATCTTTCATGAAACAAAATTTCCCTTTGCTTCTGAATTTACAAATTCCTCTACATTCACAAGTTTACCTTTCTACTTCAAGCAATTCTTTGTTTATTATTCAGTCATCCCCTTGTCCAAATGTACATGTCTTACTTCCTTCCTCATCCATGTCTGTTTCCAAGTCCTTACCTATTATTCCTTCTCTGTCCTCTATGTCCCCTGTATCCATTTCCTCACCTAATTCACAATCCTCTATCTCTTCTCCATGCTTAAACACATCTGATTGTTCTCTTACTAAGTCACATTCTTCACCATTTTGCATTCCACTCAGTGTTGATCTTCCTGTCTTGAATTCCACGGTACCTCATGTGTCCATACCTTCTAATCACCATTCCATACAAACACGTTCAAAAAATGGCATTTTTAAGCCAAAAACCTTTCAAATTGCACAAACTTCCAGTCTATCTAGTTTTCCTTCCACAAAACCAACCTCAGTCAAGGAAGCTTTAAAAATTCCTAAGTGGTGTGCAGCCATGCAACTGGAATTTGATGCTCTTCAAAGAAATGGTACATGAACTTTTGTGCCTTATTCTTCTAACATAAATGTAGTAGGTCACAAATGGGTTTTTAGAATTAAAAAACATGCAGATTGACAGGACCCAACCCACATGGATCCTGCCTGCATAACTTAATATTACTATTAAGCCATTAAGCAGTCGTTTAAGTTCGCTAAGCCCTTATTCCAAAAACAATAAAACCAGTAGACAGAAAGATTTTCTCTAATGCCAGAAATTTTTATTAGAAATTTCGGGAGCACTTCGTCTGTTTCTCTGATATCCCTCAAAAGCAAATAATTACAAATTTACAAGGAAAAACATTTCTAAACAGTATTCATTCTACCAACACACATTCCCAAACAGACCAATCCACGTTTCAGTAAACAACTCAACACTTAAACAAATATATCGTTTAAGTAAAGTGTAGCTGTACTCAGTATAAAACTGAGCTGCCTATATACCCATTTAAATAAGGATCAAGCTACCTGTAGTTCTTAGAGCATATTTTCACCATATATGCCACTGTCAATTACATCAGTAAATTGATTTTACCTTTCCCACTTATCATTTTTAACCACTTTTAAATTCCATTAAAGCCTTTCAAACAATTTAACAAAAATTATATCCATAGCTTGGCAGCACAATTCCTCGCCCAAGTTAGCAATACCTCTGCTCGGCGACATAATTTTCCGCCCAAGCAGTTCTCAATAACATAATTATATCATGTCTTTATGCATCCACACGATCATAATCAATTTCAGTTTCCAAACAGCCCAACAAAACCACATATATGATAAAACATTACTCTCAATCAATTTCTATTACTTCACAATTACGGCTTTTCAAACAGTCAAACAACAATTCAACTAAACTCAAGCCACAGTTCTCTAAGCAATTATTTACAATTCACAGCAAGGCAATCATATAACATATTCCGCAACCGTTGTCAATAACTATCAAGTTCAATCACATAATCAAATCTTATACTCTCAGCATACCAGTTCATTTCAAAGCAATCACCAAAATATGATTACACACATATTTATATCACCAATCATCAACAATTTTTATTTTAACAGTTATTGACAGCACCGCTCAAAATTGGATAAATTCTAAATACTCAACCATAAAATGCGAATTACATATCAAAACGAAGCTTGAAGAGAGCAGAATACAACCATGAATTTACCTTGTCCAACCGCCGCCGGTAATGGCCGAAAAGTTGCAGCCAAACACTCCAAATTTGCACCGCTTATACGAATGGGATTTAGGATGAACGGGTGCCAGAATAGGACTCAAGGGGTCCAAAAGAGGAGGAAAAGACCAACCCCGAAACCCATAACCGCCGGAATCCGGCGACCGGAGGGAAAAATGGGTCGCTGGTTTCTTCCAGTTTTCTGGCAACTCGCGGGGTTTCACGGCCAGATCTCGAAGGGAAAGGGTGGAGGGCAACGTGGGCAAGCTTTTCTTGGCGGTGGGCTGACCGATTTCCCGCCGGAGGCTGGCGATCGCCGACAACAAGCAAACCGGGTTCCTCTCATTTTCCCGGCCATCGAGGCATTTTCAGGGGTGGTCACCGACTTGGTTGAGGAGGGGAGACCGCCTGTTCCCAGTTCCGTGTAATTTCTGGCCCGATCTGGCCAAAAATCGACCGCTGCCGGCGAAGAAAGGGAGGCGCGGTGGGGGGGGTGCGGTGCTGCGCGTGGGGACGTGGAGGAAAAGAGGGGGGGCCAAATTCTAGAAATTTCTGGAATTAAAAAAAAAATAGGCAAGGGTAGTTTTGTAATTTCTCTCTTTTAAGTCTAGCCCAGCAAAATTACCAAAATGCCCCTCACACTGTTTTAACCATAACTTCTCGGTCTTAGCTCAGAATCAAGCGTTCTACTAGTCTACGAACTTGTATTGAATAGCTCTACAAAATGGTACCACAGTCAAAACAAAACTAAAACCATAGAAAAAGTCAACTTCAGGCCCACTTATGGTTAAACTTTGTCAAATTTAGGAATTTTTTAATCTTTTCCTAGGACGGGGGTGTTACATGGCTCTATTAATCGATTTAAAGCTTGACTAATAGTGAAAGGCTTTCATCAAAAGCCTAGATTTGATTTCTCTGAGACATTTAGTCCAGTCATCAAACCAATTACTATCCGGCTTGTTCTCAGCTTAGCTGTTTCTCTCAATTGGCCAATTCAACAGCTGGACATTGACAATGCATTTTTGAATGGTGACTTGAACGAGAAGGTCTACATGTCTCAGCCTAAAGGATTTGAAAGTCTTACTCATCCGAATTATGTGTGTAAGCTTGTAAAAGCTCTTTATGGCCTCAAACAAGCCCCACGGGCTTGGTTTGAAAAACTAAAAGCATTTCTTCTTCAACAAGGCTTAAAGAACTCAGTGGCTGACACTTTTTTATTTGTCTTGAAAACTTCTAACACTTATCTTCTAGTGTTGATTTATGTGGATGATATACTTATCGCTGGTCCAAAGTTGAATGACATTAAAGAGCTCATATCAACCTCGAAGACTCATTTCTCACTTAAGGATCTTGGCTCATTGAATTGCTTTCTAGGAATTGAGGTCAAACGAAGTCAAGACACTATAATTCTTACTCAATCTCAATACATTCGAGATCTTATTCACAAAACCAAGATGGCTTAGGCAAATTGCTATCCTACCTCAATGATGGCTAGCAAGATCTTGTCTGTTAATGAAGGTGATATCCTCTCTAATCCTGAAATCTATAGGAGTATTGTAGGTGCTCTCCAATACTTAACTCTCATAAGGCCTGATATATCGTTTGTTGTTAACAAGATCAGTCAGTATCTTCAATGTCCCACCTCAATCCATTGGGAAAGTTGCAAAAGGTTGCTTCGATATTTGAAGGGCACAGTTGATTTTGGTCTCACTATTCAGAGCTCCAGCAAGTTTCTCATTCATGCCTTTGCTGACTCTGATTGGGCCAGTGACAGGGGTGATCGACGGTCAACTAGTGTGTATGCTATATTTCTTGGTCCAAATCTTATCTCTTGGAGATCTAAAAAGCAATTAGTGGTAGCTAGATCAAGTACTGAGGCTGAGTATCAATCTATTGTTCATGCTCTGAATTATGTTGGTTACACAACTTAATCATTGAACTTCAACTATGTTTGCCAACTCCAATTGTCTGGACTAATCATCTAAGTGCAGTTGCATTAGCTTGTAATCCGTTGCTTCATCAAAGAACGAAACACATTGAAATTGACATACATGTTGTTCGTGACAAAGTGCTTGACAAGTTTCCAGAAATTCAATATGTTCCTACAGATGAACAAGTGGCTGATTTGTTTACTAAAGTGCTTGGCATAGCTCGGTTTTTGTACTTAAGACCTCGATTAAAAATACTTCCATCTTTTTAATTCTTTCAGTTGTAAGCTTGTCCCGTAAGCAATCTACAAACCTCAACTTGTCTTCTTATCCAAGCTTTGGTTTGAAGGGGTGTGTTAGGAATATTGTTAGCTTGCCACGTAAGCAATCCTATACTGAGAGGTGGTAAGATTAGATGTAGCAAATTCCAATCATACAAGTTAGATATGGCTATTCACGTGGTTATTACTCATGTGGTTACGTTAACAACCTACAGAGTAATACACTCTTAAGTATTTAATCAGTTTTGTTTAGTCTCTGTAATCATTATCTTGTAAACATTTTTTGTAGTTTTGAGAAATACAATAGAGCTTTCTCTCCAAGCTGTTCTTCTTGTTCCTAGTTCTTGTTTTGCAATCTTGTTTTCATTTGAGTAGAATACGAATATAATTTATCATCTGGAAATAATTAAATTGCATGCGAACGACCTATATACTGGCTGTAAAAATAATAATCTTTTTCATTTTTTTTAATTTTTTAAGAAAAACGTTCTGACATATTAAGAAGGATGAAAACTTACATCCTTATCCAAGAAATATGTCGATTGAAAGAGAAACTCTAGCTTGCAAAGAATCCCGAGGCTGAGAAATTAGCTGCATAGCTTTTTTTTTTGGGTGAAAAATTAGCTGCACAGCTTGCAAAGGTAGAGTAGAGAAACATTATATATAAATATATAATACGTATTCTGATTAATTAAAACAAATGGATCACATTAAGCTATATCATATATAGCTATACATGATCATTAATGTACCTAAAACCTAATTTCACGAGCTTGAAAGTAATTAATATATTTTATTAGCCATCTCATTCAGAACATAAATAATTAATCACAAGGCGTGTAGGAAATCAAGACTAATAATTATGCTATGCGTATTTCTTAATCCAATATTATTAATTTATAATGTTATGCAACCCGTCCAGTTGCAATGTCCTAAAGTCTCGACAGACCCCAACAGAATATAAAATAAATAAATATATAAATACGCACAAAATTCTCTGATCCTGTTTGAAAATTAATCAAAGAAGATAATATAGCTTCCTTGTTTTATTCCTGCACACATGTTCGTGGTCGTACTAATTCTTTTAATTTTGTAGCAGCAAAGGCGAGGTCCCTCGTATCTAACCACACTCTTTTCTGATCAAATGCTTGTATTAATTAAACATTGCAATGGAGATTACATATAAAAACTCTGTTTTTACAGAAAGAGCTTCAGTTTTAATTAATTGATAGTTTTGTTATTTATCATTACTATCAAAATCATTTTTAATATGAGAATTGTTAATTGATTTCATTTAGTTGTGTATTGATTTTTTATTTTAAAATTATAATTTTAAAAAGTGAACTCTTTTCGAGAATCGCTTCAATTGTTAAATGGTATATGGATAATTATCACCCGTAATAAGAAATGGCATTTTTCTTTAATTAACTATCATTTGTATGTCCTTGGATTCTCTAATTTGTCTCTCTATTCTGAAAGACCTCATAGCTGTAGTTGCCCTTGTGTTTCCAATATTTTATCACCTCCGCAGAAGGTGGCCAACCAAGTATAAATTGGTAAAAATGTCTTGATTTTGCAAATTAGATAATATCTACATTACGGAGATAATGTATTCATAATAGAGTGCAAATGGGATAACAATGATATATTGTACCATATTACTGATACAACAACTGTGTATAATGTTGATCAATAAAGTAATAAAAATTAACAAAATAAAATGGCTTTGTTGTTTCTTTTTTATATAATTATTCCGAGATGCTCAAATAGGGGCAGCGTGCAGGTAGAGTTATTTTATATTGGGAACATGCTTTAATAAGCAATATATATAATATAAATGTCTCCTATTTTTTTTTTTTGTGAATATAAATTTCTCCTATTTGGATCCTAATAAAATTTATGCGGAAATATTTATTATTAATGATATATTTGTCTTTAATAATAGCTATCAGTAATAAATTCTGTACAATTTTAGATTATAGATTTTGAATAAGAGGATAACTATATATATTATGAAAAAGGCAACAGTGTAACTATTTGCGTAATAGAGTTTGGGTTGCATTACAAAATTTGCAAATTGAATTGTCAGTGGATTGAAATTTGACTGGAGGAGTACTCTACTTTGTCTTCTCGGATGGGATGCCTACCAACTCCCTATGAGAGCCAGCAGAGGATCAGGCTGTCTGATAGCCGATGTCTTAGCGTTTGTAGCTATGCTTGCAAACAGGTTGCCCGGATTCTAACTCTGGCACGACTGCTCTTGCTTTGGATGTCAATTTCTTTAGTCTTACGGAGTAGGCTAGAATAAATATTTTTTAAATGTTGTATTCAATTAAATTTTTAAAAATATTATTTTATTATAAAAAATATTATTTTGTTACGGAATAAATATTATTTATGAATTTTAAATGTTATTTTATTATAAATAAGTATTATTAATTTATAACAGAATATTATTTATTTTTAATAAAATAATATTATTTATAATAAATTAATATTTTTTAAAATTTTATTAAATGCAACATTTTTAAAAAAAAATTATTCTAGAACTATCTTAGTTTTATTTGCAACCTTTACATTGTAGAATTAAAAACCTATGAAAAAGTTGTCAAAGAAGAAAATTGGAGAATAGTTATGGAAGATGAGATTGAAGTTACTAAAAATAATATATTTATGGATGTTGTTATTTTATTTTTACATAATATTATTTTATTTAAAAATTTAGTTGTTTCACTGCAACCATTCGAAGTGGTTGTATTATAGAAATTCAGGTTGTTTGTGAATAATGATATTTCGGATTGTACTCTACAGTCAATTATACCATATATACAATTACTCTCTTTATAATTCACCAAAAATACACTCTATTTATATTAATTAATTCAGATGTTAAAAACCAAAATAATAAAATAATTCAGATGTTAATTAATTCTAATACTCTTGTCAGTTACAGTCCAATGGCTACAATAAAGTCGGACAATAATTTCAAATTTGATTTCACCATCTGTAATATAACAAAGAAAAAGAAGAAGAAAAAAAATCAATAATGAACTCATGAGGAGTCAGGATACGGATGAAGAGTACTATTATATTGTATAAATATAAGGCTGCATGGGAATTGATGGATCACCCTTTAATTTAATTGCATTAACTGGGTGGATATGGAAATCTACAAAAATAGTGATGAACTTTTTTTTTTTTTTTTGGTTGAATAAAAAATGACATATCTGTAGCGGGGTCATAGGCCCAGGATGTATTTAGCGAGTGGACCGACCAATGCATCTTTTTAACCCGATAGGAGTCCGCGATTGGAGCCCGTGTCGCTAAAATCTCCCTTCCCCTCGTGCGGTAGCAGCGGAGAGGAGCACTTGAGTCCAAATGGGGCTACCAAGACTCGAATCTCAACTCCCGTACTCGCAGATGTGAAAGCTCGGCTGGCTCCTACCACTGGACTACACCCTCAAGTGCGTGATGAACTTCCTTGGATCATCTGTTGTAGCCTGTATACACTGCGAACTCGCAAGCCATTTAATTATAATAATGACCAACGAATTTTAATACAAACATCAATTATATATAATCTGCACAATAGACTGGCTATATATATATATATATTTCTATAGTATAATATCTGTAAATTTTTAATTTGTAGATATAGGCACTTTTGAAAAATTGTATAAATATATATTAAGTGAAGGTATAGGTGATGAGTATGGTGACCACACAAATGAGGGTATGGGAAGTTTGATGTACCAGACGTATATGGCTCGTGACCCCACGAGAGCATGGGTGAGGTACTTAGCACCTGTAACATTATTCTCTCTTTCTTATTTCCTGTATTGATGAAATTTGTGAAATCCCATATATGAAATTGATGTGCATTGGACTTTTGTTATGTATAGGTAAAAGCTCTTACTCATCCAAGCATGGAGCTATAGCTCTAGATAGCTTAGCTATATCTACCTCCATTTGTCATTTGGCACCTTTCAATTCCTTTACCACCTACAAGCAATAATATTCCACCTCTTTTCTATTCTAATCAATAATATAAAGCTACAATAATTTATTCATGTCTCCCCGGGCATTTCTTTTACTCCTTTCTATTCTAATCAATGATATAAAGCTACAATAATTTCTATCTTGCTATGGGTATGTAATGTGGGGTAAAATAATTTCATCAAAAAAAAAAAAAAGTGTGGGGTAAAATAAGTTGAAATGATTATTTCCGAAACAATAATGGGTTGAATCTATTCACCCAAAAAACAAAATTAAAAAAAGAATAATGGGTCGAATCTGCTGATTTCTCATCATAAGTCAACATATTCTTAAAATAGATATTCTTGAGAATAGTGGATTGAATTGATCATAATATATATATATATATATATCAACTAAAGTCAACTTAGAAAGCAAATAAACTCGAAATGAGTCGCCATGTATAAACCAACACGATTGAGTCAATAACCATTGAACGCATAGAAGAAACGATATAAAACTTGGTCAGAATAGATTCCTTGCCGAATCAAGTAAGGCCCTCATATCTAGATAGCTGAAGAAGATAAGAATGTCGAGAATGTTAAAAGTGTAAGGATTCCTTTACTTGTTAATCACCATTCAGTTAACAACTCTGTGGGATCTATTTCCGCTTGGGGTTATGAGTGAGAGTCCTATCAAGACTCTGAAAAGTTAAAAACACTCTATATAAACTCATTTCAAGACATAGCGGGGTATGCTAAATTTTAAGCTTATACCAAGTCTTAAAATTATTCAATATACAATAGATTTGAGCGACAAAATGTATTTGAATGACACCACATTTATATACATATATTAAAATGAAAGATATTGCTCGTCTATAAGCCATATATATATATATAAATATATTTATATACATATAGGATCAATATTCGTGGAATCGGATGTGTTCGTATATATATCCAATCAGAGTGTAAAATTTGGAAATTAGATTGAATAGCTAGACCTTTTGTTCATCAACAATGTGAGAGGTATCAATTTGTTTAAAAAAATGATGTAATAAATGATGGTAATATTTTTTTCATTGATTTTTCAACCAATAATATATTGACAAATTATTTTGACTTAATTTTTAATAAAAATCTTAAATTTTATTAAGGAGCTGGAAAAGTAGAAAATTATTGCGATTTATTGATTGTCTAATTTTGTTAGTAAAACTCGATAAAAGAGGAACTGTGTTCACATGCAGCCCATAGCTCATTATTCAATCTTGGGTACCGTCTTTTTTCATGCCATTTTGGTAGTAGATAGATACTACCTAGTTATCAAACCAATGTAATTTCGTCAGCAAAAGCTAAGCTTCTTTTCTCGTTCCTAATCTCTATACATAATTAATAATTTAATTAGAGCTCTTTTAAATAGGAGGAAAAACTTGAATATAATGGTGCAGTGATGTCACAATTTTTTAAATATTTTTATTAATAATGTGCTATTCAAATTCAATTAACCAATTATGCATAAATAAATAAAGCATGTAAACTTTCTTGTTTTTGGGGAGTCACATGTAAACTCTATTAGGTATTACATCATCTGTAGAATTTGTATTTAAGTTTTTGCCCTCAAACAGTAAATGATCAATGAGAGATTCTCCTTATCTTTTATCTTTTTTCCACGTTCTCGTGATCTCTGCTACCAAAAAAAAAAGTAGCTAACGAAAGCTGCAAGGCAATCCCCACTCTACCTATATATATACTCCTACTCACTCTCACTCTCACTCTAAACAAAACAAATTATACTCTCTCTTTCTCTCTCTAATTCAAATCTCCCTGACAAATGGGTTTCTCTCAGTTTTCTAAATTAGCCTATAATTTTCTTGTTTATTTTGAACTTTTAAGCTTATTAGCTAATTCGTGTGTCGGAGCTAGAAAGCTAACCTCACTTTACCAGCCACCACCAATGGCTCTAAAATACCATAATGGTGCTTTGCTCGAAGGAGACCTTCCCGTTTCTATTCTCTGGTATGGAAATTTCTCACCACCTCAGAAATCCATTATTGCTGATTTGTTTCTCTCTCTCCATTCTTCAAAACCACAATTATCCGATGGTGGTCATCAGCCTTCGGTCTCTGGCTGGTGGAATACCATCCAAACCTACTTGCAAAAAGCTGGCAAAAAACAAACCAAGATTACTTTATCAAACCAGGTTTCGGATAGGAACTGCTCGATCGGTAAAATCTTGAAGAAATTCCAAATCTCCGAGTTGGCCCGCCGGGTCAGCTCGAAACCCGGCGGCTTGACTCTGGTTTTGACCAGCCAAGACGTGGCAGTTGAGGGATTCTGCATGAGTAACTGCGGGTTTCACGGGTCGGACCTGAAAGCAAAATCCGTGTTCGTGTGGGTCGGAAACTCGGTTGATCAGTGCCCGGGTCAATGCGCGTGGCCATTTCACCAGCCCATTTACGGACCACAGACCGAGCCACTGGTAGCACCCAACGGGGACGTGGGCGTGGATGGCATGGTTGTAAATATCGCGAGCCTTGTAGCCGGAGCAGTGACCAACCCATTTGGGAATGGATACTATTTGGGTCCGGCTCACGCACCGCTTGAGGCGGCTTCGGCCTGTCCGGGAGTGTATGGAAAGGGGGCGTATCCGGGTTACGCTGGGAAAGTTTTAGTGGATTCAAGCTCCGGAGGGAGCTACAATGCTCTGGGTGTTAAAGGGCGGAAGTACCTGTTGCCTGGATTATTTGACCCATCTACTTCAGCGTGTTCACCAGTTGTGTGAGAGAGACTGGTAGGGATACAGACACGTGTCTATTAATAATATTGCTTGTGTATATGCGTGAGTATATATGTTTTTTCCTAAATACTCAGCTCTCCTTTGGCATTGGATTTCTTGTTAATGTATAATAGTTTTTAATTTTTTTTTCCTTTTATGTGGAATATATTATGGATGGTTGAAAACTTTATGTTAATGCTTGTGCTTTGTAATAAAACATCGTGTTAAAAAAAGAAGTTCAAGTTAATTGCAGCCTATTGTACTATTGTTAGTTTTGCACTTTGCACAGTAATTAAACACGCTGAATTTTAAAAAACCTGCAGTCGCACTCCATATCTAATGGGTTAGGCAATTGCGGTTATTCTCTACTGTTTTTGAACCCTATTTATCTTCTTCCTCTTGCCAATGCCCTCCCTCTATCTCGTCCTTCTGTCTCCTCCCTCTCCCTTCATCACCAGCGAAAAAAGAGAGCCCTTCATAGTAAATCATTAGTTAAAATGTGGCGGCAACCAGCGTTGGAAGCTTGATGCGCTCTCAAAATAGAAATTGAATCACTAAATATATATTGATATTAAAATTTGATACAGCTAAAACCTCACACACAAAAAAACTATTACAATAATTTTGTCATCTCACAATAAAACAAAGTATTACATCACACTAAATTTTCTTTCATAATGAGCAATTGCTCTGTTTTTTTTTTTTCTCTAGTAGCACTCTTTTATTTTTATTTTTTAATTACAATAATTCATTCTATCAACATGAAAACATATATATAGAGGCTGTAGAACCCATTTCAATATTTCTATTTTATATTTTTTTTACTATTTAATAATAAATTGCTTCTTTATGAAGTTTTTAATTTACAGCCACAAAAAAATTTTGAAGACATATATATAAAGGCTTTAGAATCGACTTCAATACTTCTATTTTATATTTTTTTTTACTATTTAATAATAAATTGCTTCTTTACTAAGCTTTTAATTTACAGCCACAAAATTTTTTTTAAGGTCTATGTCAAAATTACTTCATCATAAAGTATTTTAATAACAATCACAAATTCTTTTCTTTGCTTGCCCAAGTAGATTACAGCTAACAAATTTAACTCTACTCTTTTTATTGACTAATCAAAATATACTTTTTTGTTGTAAAATTTTATATTCCACACATATTACTAATAGCCCATAATAGCACACCATAACTAATTTACTATTAAGTGTACTTAATCTAGGAGGATAATTTGCATTTTCTACAACTAGACTAGTTAGTAATTCATATTGGGGAGCGGAAATGACATTTTACATAATAAAAAAGAAAAAACATCTGCTGCTAGCTTTCCACTCGTAGTATCTGAAAATGGCTTCCTTAATTTTTTGGGTGGAAGTGAGTGAGGTGCAGAATAGTCCACATCCTCATTAGAGATTCTAAAGAAAAAGAAATTCGTAGAAGAGATACCCACCCAAGCTTAATTAGGTCACCTTGCTTAGAAACCAAACGAAGAAGACGGTGAGAGTCGCTACAATTTTTTCTTTCAACGGAGGCAAACATGTAGAGATAGTAGCTGATAGAGCCATATATACCTTTCTAGATCAAGGGTCTCACTCGGTGAACACCATATACGACGAATACCAGCGGAGGGAGGCCCTTTTCACTCGAGCTCAAGCATTCATCCATGGCTTACTTCTTGTAGTTGCAGCTCAGTGAAAGTGAAGGAGAGGGAAAGCCCTATAATTTTGACGAATTGGCTTGAAGCAATGGATTTGCCCTTCAAAAAGGTTGCAAACCATGACACGCGTAACGTTTAATGCTTAAAATAACAGTCCCGCTCGATTTGCGTTGCCTAATTCTAAAGTACGGAAGAAAAATTCAACACGGGTAATGACTAATGGGCACTGCTGCAATCACTCCTGATATACTTAGGACATAGTTTTTATAAGTACTTTTAGAATTTTTTTAATCTCAGAAAAAAAAAATATGATTTGTTCAAAAAACTATTCTGAAAAAACAAAAACAGGTTTTATTACGTCAAATATGCCTTTTGGGACATCTCCTTTCAAGTTTTCAACGTCATTTATTAAATTCACCCAGTGGTGTGACTTTGGGCTTCATGGCAAACAGTGTCGTTTTTATATGGATATGGACCGTGGATATGGGCTATATTGCTGTGGTTTTTGGATCCAGACCTACAAATAAAGTGGACAAGTCTCATTAAGAAATTAATCGTTATTCCCACTTGCAGCACTGAAGGGATCTGTCAGCATCCTGCAATGTGTTTCAACGTGCCAATACAATAACGCCATTGACAAAGCTATTGTTTTAATAATCAGAATTTAATATTTCATCTATTATATATAAATATTAGTGTGGCTGTGTTTTATATATTATAAAAGTTGTGTCATCTGTGTGTAACCGAATAGTAATTGCATGTAATCAAACACGAATAAAATCTGAGATGCATTTTCCTAAAATCTAACAAAACTATAGAAAGATGATAGAAGGCTTAACTAACCCATGCAAAGATTCGAAGGGAAATGTTCTTGTAAGTTCTATCATAATAAATGAATTTAACATAAATTTTGTTATGTTCCATCATGATAGAATGAATTTTACTTAGGAGGTATGCTGAGATATTCGATACATTAGCCCAAAATATATACCACGTACGTAGTCAGCACCAATAAGAATCATCATCATAAAATGAAAGACTGTCAAACTTTATTTTTTCTCTTTCTTTTTAAGAATAAAGATTGTCAAAATTTATTAGCTGCAGTGAATTCCAAAGCCAGCAGACCAAAGCAAGGATGAAAATTTAAGTCAAATCCATTCAAAACTAACTCCTTTAAATTAATTTGTTTAATTTAAAATTGACATAAATAAATTAAACTAACGCATAAAAAATTAAATTTTAGAGCATCTCTGTAAGCTTTTTATAAATAAAAAAAGCATTTTCTTTATGATAAATATCATATTTGAACATAAAAAGTAGAACTTTAAAAGGTATTCNCTATGCAAACAAAGTATAGATATTGCATACAAATTCTTTAAAGCTATTACATATATATGTCAATTTACATGCATGCATAATTAACGAAATTGTTCTACGTGTCCAGTATGCACTATACATATATATTTATGTTTACATGATGATACCATATATGATTGATTTTACATTAATTTTTCAACAATAATGTGTACTACTAATAAAAAAAAAAAACAGAAATTAGGGCTATTGGCGACGCTAGCGTCGCCTTTACTGTGTTATTGGCGACGCTGGTGTCGCCAATACTGAATTATTGGTGACGCCAGCGTCGCCTTTAGTGACTTTTTTTTTTTTTTTTTAATTCTCAAGTAATTTGTACTCTTCATCTACAATATATAATATTAACACTTAAAATGTGTACGAAAGGAAATGCATTATGTTGTCATATATCAAATTATACAAAAAGCAAAAAAAAAAAAATTTAAAAAACCGATTTTAGGGATATTGGCGACGCTAGTGTCGCCAATACTGTATTATGGGCGACATTTGTGTCGCCTATAGTGTGCATGGAGAACCGGTGAACTATTTATGAGTTTGTTGAAAATTTATGGCGGGACAACTTCCCACCAACCCAAAATTTATAGCAAGCTCTCTCCGCACTTCCCCTGCTATCTAACCGGCCCCATTATTTCCTCTTCCTCTCTACCTATCTCCCCACCGGAGTCAAACAAGCCGCCGCCTCTGTTACTGTCGTCTTCCTCTCAAACTCTCTCCCCGCCTGAGTGTTGGGCTCCATTACCGTCGCCACTGCTGGACTTTCTTCCTCTCAAACTCTCTCCCCGCCAGACTGTTGGGCTCCATTACCGCCGCCGCCGCTGTCGCCACTGCTGGACTTTCTTCCTCTCAAAGTCTCTCCCCGCCGGACTGTTCGGCTCCATTACCGCCGCCGCCTGCCTCAAACGAGTATGCAACTCTCATGTCCAATTAGTTGACCAAATTGTTGTTAATATATTTGCTAAAAGATGGATAAATTTAAATAATTTTAGAATAAATTAAATATTGTATTTAATATGACTCTTTGTATGTTTATTGAATGTATATAAAGGGATGTTGTATACGTACGGTTTTGAGTGTTTGGATTTTTATGATGTAATTGATTGGAATAAATTAAATAAATCCTATGAGTTTTGTTGTCATACTATGATAAATCCCATGAGTTTTGTTATTATAGTGGATATGGATACAAATGTATACGGATGGACAATATATAGATGAGCATGAAAATGTGGATAAAAACATAAGGATAGGCGACGCATTTAAATTTTCCAACGGGTCAATATATAATTTGGTCAATTCATTCATTAAATTAAAATGTAACCAATAGTATGTGAGTTAGGACATCAACAACTATATATTTAATTAGGCGACGCATTTAAATTAAAAGGCGACATATGTACTATGATAAAAGTTTATAAGCAATAGGCGACATATGTACTATGATAAAAGTTTATAAGCAATAGGCGACGCATTTAAATTAGGACCGTTTTACATAGTATGCATGGTTACACGAATTTATTGATATGTTGTGTGTTACAGATTAATGGATCCGAATCAGGATGATATTACTCTTCCTCCCGATGAGCCGTTATCCACAGAGGATGAAGCCGGTGCAAGTGTTCCAATTCCTAAGCAGAAAGGTCGAGGACCTACAACGTTAGAAGAGTTTAGAAAGGAGGCCGACGCAAAGCAGTTGAACATACAGTTCAATGAGCATGGAGCTCCCCTAAACAAGGAAGCTATGAGGATGGTCAACTTGATGGGCTCAATAACTCGTTCAACGGTACCAATTTCCATTAAAACATGGAACGATGTGTCTCCAGCATTGAAAGATAACCTATGCCTTGCATTAAAGGTAATATGCCATGGCATATATAACCCTAAACCGAATTACATTATAGAGTTATTTACTAAATGCTACATTGATGTTGTTGTAGGGTTATTCGAAGAAAGATGACTCTCATAAGGACCACACTCTTAGAAGTTGCGCTGGGAAGTGGAGGAGGTTTAAGCACAAACTGTTTGAGAAGTATGTGACCCCATACTTGAATGACCCCCAGCTGTTCAAGCACCCACCGACTGACAAGTATTCTTTCATCAAACAAGAAGACTGGGATTTATTTCTCAGCCACAGGCTTGGTGAAGACTTCAAGGTAAAAAAAAAAAAAAAAAATTGGTATAGAATTTAATTATATATGAATGCATGTGTCAAACATATTTTATAGAACATTAATTCATATTAAAATATATTATGTCAACAATAATTACAGAAGTTAAGTGCGGATCGGAAGGAAGTACGGCAAGGCAACAAATATCCCCATCGACTTGGATGTAGAGGATATCCGCGTTTGGAGGTGCAGATGGTACGTAATATGTATGGCATATATGTATACATGCATGCACACACTATAAGAGTAAGTTTAATTTAATTATCGAATATTTACTAGGTCCATATGTTTAATGCATGTATAAATTTGCAGCAAGCTGAGAGAGGCACCACCGAACCGATCGAGCGCGCAGAGCTATGGATCCGTGCAAGAACGAAGAAAGATGGACGGGTAGACAATCCGGAGGTTCAGTCAATTGTTGACAACATTGTGAGTTATATAATTACCAAAATTAGTGGTCACATAATTTATAATAATTATGCATAATTAACCAAATTAATATTTTTTCATGCATTTTTGTTTTTTGTAGCATGCTTTACAGCAGAATGTCACTCAAGGCATTCTTGATGCCTCTCCTCCAAATGATGTGCTTACACAAGCCCTCGGGTCCGAGGAGTATCCTGGTCGGCTTCGAGGAAAGGGACAAGGGTACACGGTCAAGAATTTTTTCAAAACACCGTGGCGAAGCACGCAAAAAAACAAGAAGGAACTCGATGTAGATGCAAATATCCAAAGGCAGAATGCGAGGATAGAGAAATTGGAGCAGGTTTTGAGTAGTCTATTTGATGTTGTCCGCAAGAAAGGAGCAGTGGACGACGTATGTGATCTCGCTGCTGCATGCGGCCTTGACATACCACCGCAGTCACCCACACAAGGATCATGTCATGCAGCAGATCATTCGAGAGGTGATCGCACCGAGGTACGTGTACCATTATAAACATTAAATTCTTACTATATATTCTTAATTTTTATTGTTATAACCCGATGACGTTTTCCAACATGTCTTTGAAATGCAGGATATTGTATGTGAGCTTGCGCAAGGGACACGAGATAACGTTGTGGCAACCGGGACGTTGACAGCCGATAGTTCAGTTTGTCATGGTATAGAGTTGGGACCGGACAACGTTAGAGTCTCACTGAATGAAGCGATTGATCTTACTGCATTGTTACCTGTACCCTCTTTTGACGTGCTATATGTTAAAGAGGCAGAAGGATCATTCGTGGCGTGGCCCCGTCATCTTGTTATTCTGCCATCCGATGAGGTATTTAATATTTCTATATATATTGAAAACCGACTTGTTTTGTTTCCATATATATGTTAGCTAATTTGTGATACGTACTAAGATGTTTTTTCTTATTTTGGTTTCAGGATTTTGGGAAAAGGAGAAAATCAAAGGGCAAACAGGTGGTTGATGTAGGATCAAGTGGCTCACATAGGTCCCAACCAGTAGAGGTCGAGCCGGCAGATCTTGCTGCAGCTGATGAAATTGACGCAGCCGGCTCATACAACCTTATCCCTGCACTTGTAGAGTTGTTAAGGCGCGTCGACCCTTTCGACATTTATCACATTTGAATGACCTCCTTGCCACCGACAGTTGTGGGCCACGAAGTGGAAATAGCAATTTCGAAGAAAGATATAATTGATTTTTGTTACATGATGGAGTTGCAACAGTCTTGCATTTTGTTCTACATAAGGTATGTAATTCCAACTTTATTGCAAGAATTGAAAAATATTTTATTGCTATATTTGTTACATACAACTAATTATGTAAATGATGATTCACTGCTTAGGAATTTAGATTCCCGACTGATGGGTGAACAACTAGGGAAATTTTGTTTTATGCTACCTGATGATATAGCCAATGTAGAAAGGAGAAATCCCGATGAGTGAGAACTTAAAATTTTGATGAGATGGAGAGATGCAGAAAGGGGTCAGCTATGGTTTTTTCCGTACTAGTCAAGGTACTATAACTTGTCTAATATTGCAATGGATTATTTGACTTTTATTAAAACATTTGTAATAATACATTTTGTAGAGACCATTGGATGTTGGGTGTTGTTGACCCATACTTAGCAGTTGCATGGTTTCATGATGCGCTTCCGAAGAACAACCGTCAAAGAATGGCCGACTTTAAGAGTTTGTTGGATAGGTAAGTATGTATAATTAACTATATATGTGGATGATTATTAATAAAATTTAATAATTAATTGCTACTTTTATTTTTGGTGATTTATATAGCACATACATGTCTTGGAACTGTACATCCGATGGCCAAAAGAAAGTTCGGTACGAAAAACTTAGATGGCCTAAAACAAAGGTACATCAATAACATTTGTATACATAAATTTGGCTAAGCTTTTTACACATAAGTATTTATTAATAATTATAAATATATATTAATATTGTTTGTCTAACAAATTATTACTTACCTATTTAATATAATGATTAACTTGTTTTTTTGTATCACTTTTGTATAGACGATAAAACAACCAGGAAATACCGAATGCGGATATTATGTGATGATGATCATGCGGGACATTATAGTAAATAATGTTGCTCGAGAAAATTTGGAGGACATGGTAATCAAAATTATGCTATTTTTACACTCAGTAAGAATGTATATTATTAGTTAATACTTTTTTTAATTACTTGCATGTTTGGTATGTATGTGCAGTTCCAAGATAGTGCTTGGACCCAGCAATATGTTGACCATTTTAGAGCCGAATGGACAGCTGCTCTACTCCCACTCATATCGTAGTAAGTGATATATATATATATATATAGTACGTAGTTCCACTTGTATATACATACTTTTACATTACAAAACAATGTCACATTTAATTATAATACTTATGGAAATATTTAACTGCTTGTAATTTTGTTGTTCGCATTATTTGTACATATATATGTAATTTTGTTGTTTGCATTGTTTGAAAATATTTCTTTTTTCTTATATAATTTGTTATATCACTAGCTTGCCTACTGATTCTAATTTTTACTAAATTTACGTCCATCATTCTATTGCTTATAATACATAATTCCATTTAAATTTGTTTAACTTTAATTATTTATATTTATATATTTAAATTTCTAATATTCAAATAAGATTTAAAAAATCGTTTAATTAGTCAGTAAAAATAAATTTGAATTATCCGGCGACGTCTTAAATAGGGATTTGCTGCGGTTTTAAAACAATTGTCTAATTAGTGACAAATTGCGTTGCCAATAATTTTTGCAAAAAATGGTTAAGAAAAAAGGCAACGCGAGCGTCTCCGATTGTAGGAGAAAAGGCGACACATGCGTCTCCGATTCTAGGACAAAAAGTGCGCGTATAATCTCCGATTCTAGCAGAAAAGGCGACGCCAGCGTCTCCGATTGTAGGATAAAAGGTGACGCGTGTGTCTCTGATTGTAGGAGAAAAGGCAACACTAGCGTCTCCGATTGTAGGAGAAAAGGCGACACTAGCGTCTCCGAATGTAGGAGAAAAGGCGACACTAGCGTCTCCGAATGTAGGAGAAAAGGCGACACTAACGTCTCCGATTGTAGGAAAATAGGCGACACTCGCGTCTCCGATTCTAGGAGAAAAGGCGACACTAGCGTCTCCCATTCTAGGCCAAAAGTGCGCGTAAACAATGAGAAACGGAGACACTTGTGTCGCCCATTTGATGAGGATACTGCGACACTAGCATCGCGAATGTATAACGGTTATCAGCGACGCCTCGCGTCGCCTTAATCCTTATTTTACGGCGACGCAATTTGGACGTCGCGAATGTTTTTGTACTTTCGGCGACTCTCCTTTCCGCGACACATGAATTTACGTCGCCGTTTACAACTAGCGACGCTATTTTTACGTCGCCTATTAAGGTTTTTGGCGTAGTGTACATCGAAGATGGACATTTTTCCATTCAATAGTCAAGATTTTTTGACAGTATCGAGCTAAAATAAATTGGGGGCACAAATGTGTTATCGATATGATAAAAAAAAAAGTTTCAATGAAATTTGGTGGAAAATAACAATTTTTTCGTCTGTGGTTATAACATTGTTAATTTCCAAAGAAATAACATGATTGCTGATAGAGCCATTTCCCCTTAAACTGACTTTTTATTTTTTATTTTTAATATCTCCACTTAACATACTCTCATTCACTTGAAATATGCGCAAACATGAACGAATGATTGATCATTTTAAAGGATAACAACACATCTTAGCTTATTTACAAATGGAAGTGAAGTTATTGGAAAAAATAAATAAATAAATATATATATATAGTTTTGTTTATTACCAAAATATATATATATATAGTTTTGTTATAGACAGCTTTAAATGCTTATGAAAAGCTTTATTTGTCCTTTAACTTAACAAAACATTATTTAACTTATGTTTCTCCTAAGCATTTTTTTTTTAATTTTGATTTAATATTTTTGTTTGCCTTTCATTAAACATGAAAATTGACATTTATTATGAAAAAAATATTGTGTGGTATAAAATATTTTCGTAAGATATATACGAAGAAGACATCGAATATCCAATCATAGCTTATAAGACTTATTATTTATGGTGTTGATAGTTGGTTGGCAAGGTCTGTTTGTTCGACCTAGTGTCTAGTGCCAAAGAAAAAATCGTCTGTCGGATCATAGCGTGTGTTTGCTTGAAGTGGATATGTCCAAGGAAGGGAGTCGATTTGGACATCTGAAGTACCAGAAACCCTGGATGGTCCAAATAGAAGGCTCAGGCTTCTTTGGATCTTTAGGAAAGTGAATCCCTGAAGATCCAAAATTTTATATAATCTAGTTTCAATCCGATTAGGATTACAAATTGTACTAGAATTGGTGGGTTGGTCTCTTAAAAGAATTGGAGAACCTCAAGCTTATAAATACACCTTCAATTATACATGAGCTATTTATCGAATAACCAAGCAATTCTAAATTTTATGTGCATTTGTAGTTCTTGGTGCTAGTGCAAGAATGTGCATTTACAAATATACTGATCAACCCTTAAAGCCAAAATCTAAAAAAAAAAAATTAGAAGGTTGTTTTCATATTGAATGATATATCAACATAAATAGTATATCAAAGATGAAGAAACACAAATGAAAAACAAAAGATAAATCATGTTTTTAAGATAAATGACAAATGAAGCTTTCTATAAGAAAAATTCTATTGCAAAACTTTCTTTATATATATATATATATATCTTCAAATTCGAAAATAGAAAATTTATTAATTACAATAGTAAAAGATAAAGTTATATAAGGGAAAAACATCGCCAATGTATTTTTTATAATCATAAAAACTTGTAAACAATCATTCTACTAAAGATACAGTACCTAAATCATTCAGACATTCAATAAATATTCTATATCACATGCTCTATTTTAATATTGTACATAATTATATGTCATTAAGTATATAGATTCTTGAACTTACCATGTTATAATTTGGATATTGTGGATGAGGTGGTGAACACTATAACAAAATTTTCAATAGACGATACCAAATGCGTGATGCAAAACAAAAATTGCGTTGCGCAAAACTAATTCACAACGCAACAATATTGCGTTGTCTTTATTTGAAGAAAACAACGACACAAAAACGTCGCCAAAATTTTTCGTTGGTAGCGCGAAAAGATCCAGCGACACGCATTCGACTAATGTAGCAAAAAATATACACACTAAACATATTCAGCGACACGCATTGGACAAATGTCGAGAAAAATCTGCTCGCCAATTACATTTCTCGACACACATTCGAAAAGTGTCTCGAAAAATCTACGCACCAAACACATTCAGCGACACCTATTGGACAAGTGTCGCAAAATATTTGCGCGCCAAATATATTCCGAGACACATATTCTGCATATGTCGCCAAAAATATTCGCGCTAAAACTTTTTGCGACATATGAATGTAACATGTCACTAATTAATTAGGTGCGAAACATAATTAGCGACACCTAAAATACATTTTACAAAAAAATGTTTAGCATTGTCGCGAAAACTTTACACGGCAAAAAACATTCGCAACGAAAGAATATAAAATTGACATTATTAGCGATGCTAGTGTCACATGTTACCTATAATTGGCAACACCAGCATTGCCTTTTCTCCAACTTAACATTTTCTCAAATTGGCAACACTAGCGTCCCTTTTTCTCAAATTAGTGTCGCCAATTTGAGAAAATGCGACGCTCATGTCGCCAATGATTGTACAAATTTTGCAAAAAAGGCGACGCTCGTGTCGCCTTTTCTCCAACGTAACATTTTCTCAAATTGGCAACACTAGTATCTCTTTTTCTCAAATCAGTGTTGCCAATTTGAGAAAAGGCGACGCTTGTGTCATTAATGATTGTACAAATTTTGCAAAAAAGACAACGCTGGTGTCGCTAATTGTATCGGTATCCACATGCCTCGGTATTTAATTCACATCACGCTAAAAATTAATTCACACCTACCACAATTATTTCACAATACCAAAATAATCAATTCACCCCTACTATTCTCTATCTATAAATATGTACACTATATTGAAAGAGTATCATCTATTATTGTAAAAGAAACATTCATCAGAAAAAGAAAAAAAAATTCACAAATATGCATAAATATTCTAACATCTTTTTGTCTTCGATTTAGCTTATATTATTTCAAAATAGAAGAAAATGTTAAAATATTCTTGACCATTGCTCTCTTTTATGTGATCAGCGCACTACAAATCGTCGATCCATACGTCTCAGGTAGTTCACCTACCTAAATATCAAAGGTTTCATTTTTTAGTCTTTAAAGGGAGGTCGAAGCTGGATTGCAAAAACAGCAATCTTCGGCAAACTAGGATTGAAGAGTAGCTTCATTGGTGAGAGCAGCTACGAGGAACAAGTCAACAGGTCAAGATGTTGAATATATTGTTGGTTATGTATAATGCAAAAAAAGAATATTTTATTTTGTTAGATATTATTTTTGGTTTATATCTTAGCTCATACTCTTTCAAAATAAAAGCAAAAGATAAAATAATATATATTTTATTATTATTTGATCAACATATATGTTCAATAAACATTACATACATTAATTCACTAAATTACAATATTTAATAAAATAGTTAAATTATATTGTCCTTGATAAAATCATATTTGTTAAATGATCAATCAGTTTATTTATAACATTGAAGTATGTATTGTTAATAAAATGCAAGTAATTTATTTAGCGACACTTGCATCGCTAAATCTCTAAATTGGAGACACCTGCTTCGCTAAATACCTCTTAGTTAGGGACGCTAGTAGTCGCCAATAACCTCTGTGTCGCTAATTTCCGCAACGCATGCCAGGTAATTAATTCTCATCTACTAACATTTAATTTGTACTACCATTCTCTATCTATAAATAGGCACATCCTCAAGTTAACAATCCACCTTTCATGATTCAATTCTCTCTTTTACATACATACATATATATATATCTCTATAAAGTGCAGGTAATTTATTTAGTCACACTTGGGTCACTAAGTCTCTAAATTGGCGACGCTTGCGTCACTAAATACCTCTAATTTAGCGACACTAGCGTCGCCAATAACCTCTATATCACTAGTATCCCCGACACATGCCTGGTAATTAATTCGCATCTACCATTATCTATCTATAAATAGGCATATCCTCACGTTAACAATCCACCTTTCGTGACTCGTTTCTCTCTTTTATATACATATATATATCTTTTTTGCCCTCTATTTTGAAATAGTTTTAGCTGTTATGCCAAATTTTTCAGCTGAAATTATTTCAAAATAGAATGAAATAATGAAATATTCTTCTAGGAAAGGAAAAAAAATCCAACTATGCATGTACTGATTAAAGCAATTTTTTTTTATTTCTTTAGATATTATTTTTGGTTTATCTCTTAGCTTATACAATTTCAAAATAAAAGCAAATGATGAAATATTTATGATCTTTATTCTCTTTTAGGTGTTCGACCCACTACAAATCATCGATCTATTGCCTCTGATAGTTCACCTATCTAAAGATCAAATGTTTCATTGTTAGTACACTACAATTCCAATCCAGGTGTCAAAGAACGGTAATCAATTAATACTTTGCAAGGCTCACGATAGTATGCTCTCTCAGTTATTTTGCATATGCCGAGATATGGAGAATTTATGTAAACATGATATGCTCACTCCGTCATTTTCCAATTAATTTTCAAGATGTATATGGAGAATTTATGTAAACCTATTAGTTTAATATCAATAAAAATATTTTATATATTTTGCCAGATATTGTTTTGTATATATATGTATATTCCATATTTATATATGTATATATATATATGTATATTCTTTTAGCACATATATAGTTATAGATAATAAGCCTTAATTTATTCACCAAGAAAAGAAAAAAAATAATAAATAATATTTAAGATATATATTATTAATGTTATTTAATGAACGATCATATATATAAAATATGTTCAATAAACAATATTACATTAATTCAATAAACAAGCTTCAATCAAATAATTAAATTATATTGACCCTCAAACTATTACAGTTTCTAAATGATCAATTTATTTATAACATTGAAGTAGTTTTAATAAAGCTCATTGTTGAAACATTTAAACTTTAATTTATATATGTACAGGATCACACATATGAAGAACATAAAATACTAATTTAGCGATGCGAGTGTGTAAATAATTCAGATTTAGCGACGCAAACATTGCTAAATCTATACATTAGCGATGCTAGCATCGCGAATACACTTGTTTTTTTAATGGAAAAGGAGATGAAGATCGTCGCTAAAAGTGTTTAAATTCAATTTGGTCAACGATTTGTCTACCAACTTGTATTGAATGCCTCATTTAATTTTGCCATCCACCTCCTTATATTTGCAATAAATTATATATATATTTTACGTTCTTAAGTGACTTTTAGTTTCTTGATCATTTTTCCTATGCGCAGAATCATCTTACGAAGCTAAAAACAAACTCGACCAAGTTACACATTGCAAGTTAGTTTAGTTTACACATATATATTAAGCAGTATTTATATTATATTGCGTAATTTCGCTAGAAGTTCAATCATATATTGCTATTTATTAACCTTATTATTCATGAACGTAAATGATTTTGTTTTGTAATTTAATTTCTTTTTTGGTTACTTTCATATGTTGATGCAATACTAAGATTACTGCATTAATTACTCAAACAATATATTGTGGAATGGATAAGTCATGGGTATATTCGGATAGACAATTCACACATTTTTCCAAAGGTGTGGACAAATTTTTAGAGTTCGCAGTGAAAAATGTAAGTGATTGTAATGACTCGGGATGCCTTTGATAATATTGACACTGGTATTCCAAAAAATTCTTATCAATTTGCATGTCTATTGGAAGAGACAGAGAAACTTTTGTTCCAAGGACGCACCAATTTTACCAAGTTATTGGATGTTGTTAAATTATATAACTTGAAAAGAAGATATGAGTATTCTGACAAGAGCTTTGATGCACTACTGAATTTGTTATCTGAGATACTACCACGCGACAATGTTTTGCCAACATCTATTTATAATGTTAAAAAGACCCTAAATGTGTTGGGAATGAAATACGAGAAGATACACGCATGCCCCAAAAATTGTATTTGCTTTAGAAAACAATATGCAGATTTGATGCTATGTCATAAATGTGGATCATCCAGATGGAAAATTGGAGAAGATAACACTGTTACAAAAATGCCATCTAAGGTTTTATGGTATTTTTCACCAATTCCACGTTTTAGAAGAATGTTCCACAGTGTTTCAACAGCTAAGAATATGTCCTGGCATGCAAATGAGAGAAAGAGTGTAAGAGGAAAAATGCAGCACCCAGCAGATTCTCCATCTTGGAAATTAGTTGACCCTTTTTTGCCAAACTTCACAACAAAAGATAGAAATCTAAGACTTGGTATTGCAACCGATGGAATGAACTCGCACAGTTTACAAAGTATTGTCTATAGTGTTTGGCCTATGATCACTGTTGTGTATAATTTTCCTCCTTGGTTGTGCATGAAACAAAAATTCATGATGTTGACTTTTCTTATACCTGGACCTAAACAACCTAGCAACTATATCTATGTATACTTGGAGCCGTTAAATGAAGTCTTGAAAAAGTTGTGGGATGAGGGCATTAAAGCTTTTGATGCTTATCGTCAAAAGGAATTCACTTTAAGGGCAGTGTTGCTATGGACAATAAATGATTTTCCCACTTATTGCAACTTGGCTGGTGATGCAACGAAGGGATACCATGCATGTCCAATTTGCAATGAGAACACTTTTGCTCATCGCTCACAATGGTAGGAAAATGAATTTTGTTGGGCATAGAAAATTCCTTCCTCATAATCATCCTTATAGAAAGCAAAAAAAGGCTTTCAAGAATTTGGAGAGTCTCTGATACCATTAATCGGAGAGGAAATATTGGAAAAGCTTAATGCTTGTACTTTTGATGACACGGGTAGAGGTAAAAATTTATGCGGAGATGATGTTAAACACTAATGGAAAAAGAAGTCAATATTTTTTAACTTAGAGTACTGGAAATATCTCCATATACAACACAACTTGGATGTGATGCATATTGAAAAAAATGTATGTGAAAGCATAGTAGGTACATTGCTTAATTTTGCAGGTAAGACGAAATGTGGAATAAATGCTCGGTTGGATTTAGTGGAAATAGGCCTGCAGCTTGAATTGGCCCAATCGGTACCTGGAGCATGAACTTTTTTGCTGCATGCATGTTATACATTATCCAAACAAGATAAATAAATATTTTGTTGCTATTTGGCAAAGCTAAAATTTCATGATGGTTATTCATCAAATTCTTGGAATATTGTGAGAATTGAGGACTTGAAGCTGGTAGGGATGAAGCCCCATGATAATCACACATTGATGTAGCAACTATTGCCTCTTACAATACGGCCAGTGCTTCTTAAAAACATGCGAGCTGCAATTGCTAGATTTTGTTTTTTCCATAATTCAATATGTAAAAAATCAATCAAGACTGCATCCTTTGATGCCATACAGAGTGATCTTGTGAGAACCATGTGCATGCTGGGGAAGTTCTTTCCACCATCTTTTTTCGATGTAATGATCCATTTAATTGTGCACCTTGTACGAGAAGTTCGCTGTGTGGACCAGTGCATTTCAGATGGATGTACCCATTCGAGAGGTACAAGAAAATATTGAAGAGTTATGTTCACAACAAAAATGTTCCAAAAAGTTCCTTCGCTGAGAGTTATATAGCTAAAGAAGCAATTGAGTTTTGTAGTGAGTACCAATGAGGGTTAGGTGCAATTGGAAACCCTATTGGCAGATTTCAAATGCTGAATGACAATGATGATGTCAGTGCCCCTATTAAAGGTGGAAAGGTGCAACCAATTGATTAAAAGCTTTGGGAGTTCCATATGACCATTCTTTCAAATTTCCCAGAGGTGGAGCCATATAGGAGGTATGGAGTTTTATTGTCATTGCACTATCTATTGCATGCACTCACATAATACGGTTTTAATATTTTATTTTTGTGTATTGGCAGTTTTCATTTGGAAGATTAAAAGTCGATAAAAAAATAGAGGAAATAAGGCAAAATGAATTCAAGACGAACATAACCACACATTTATGTATTGGTTGCGTGATAAGGTGTGGAATTATATTTGTTGCATGTTAAAAGTGGACACAATTTATTTACTACTCCTCAATTTGCTAATTACTTTCAATTGATGATGTTAATAGGTTGACGCAGAGCAATGTCAACCGACTTGTAATGTGGATGAAACTTTGAGTTGGATTGCACAGGGTCCTCAATGGATGGTAACAAAGCACGAAGGTTATGTTATTATAGGGGTTCATTTCAACACTATGGAAAGGGACAATAAACGTGTCACACAAAACAGTGGAGTCAAGATAGTAGCTCAAGGTATGCATTATGCAACTGCAAAGGACAATAATCCTATTTTAGCATATACGACTTACTATGGTAAAGTAAAAGAAATTTGGGATGTCAAATACGATCGTTTCTGCATCACTGTTTTCATGTGGATTAGGTTGACAGCAGTACCAGTGTGAAACTGATGATTTAGATTTTACATGTGTCAACTTTAATAACATAGGTCACAAATCAGATCCATTCATTATGGCCTCACAACAAATTTTTTACGTTGAGGATCAACTTGATCCACGTTGGTCAGTAGTGCTAGCTCCACCACAACACGATGTATCCGTTGATGTTGAACAAGACAACGATGAAGATACTACGATGGATCATAACCCGTTTGTCGACCGTCTTCCTTGGGTGGATGACGACATTGATGTTAATAGTGACGAAGACTCTGAAGAAGTTTATCTTCGTGATGATTGTGAAAGGATATGGATATGAATTATTCAATTCTTCATACATTTAAATATTTAATATGTTTTATACATATATATAATTTTCATTTACTATATATAATTTATAATTTATCCTTATATATAGAAATATTTAATTATATATATATACTAATTAATTATATAAATTTATTAACTCAAGTAATCTCTTTTTAGTCTTAATATAAATATGTATATAAAGTGGCGAATTATTTTAGCAACCTATCCGTCGCCATTACTAAATAATTGGCGACGCTTGGCGTCACTAAAAACTTTTAATTGATAAAGTGGCGACGGGTAGCGTCGCTAAAAGCGCTTTTAGCAACGCTATCTGTAGCCATTACTAAATGCATTAGTGGTGCTTTACGTCACTAAAAACCCCTTTTAGTGACGCCTGGCGCCACTAAAAGATATTCATTTATAAATAAATTTATATTTATATATTTAATTATTTATATAAAAATTTAACTTTATAAATTTAAAATATATTTATAAATTATAGAAAAAAAATAAAATAAGGAGGTCAACATTGGCGATGCTTGCCCGCGTTGTCATTAGTGCAACATTATTGGCAATGCAAACCGTTGTTAAAAACCTTTGCATTGCCAATTGTGAAATTAATGGCAGAATTAATTTCCACCAACCCAAATTTATTTTCCACTCTTCTCCCCACTTCCCCACCTTCCTCCTCAAACCCGAAAAATACACCGGTAACATTCAAAAAATCAATTTTCATTTATCATCCTCTCAAACTCAAACCCGTCGTCGCCATGTGTATATTTTCCTACACGCTGTCGCCGGACTCTCGGGTATTTTTTCATACCCGCTGCTGCTGAGACCCAACTGTATTTCTTCAGACACGCCGCTGCTGGACTCTCGGGTACTTCTTCCTACATGCTGCCGCCGGACTCAAGTATGTTTATAGCTTTTTTTTTTTTTTTTTTTTTTTTTTTTTAATTATAAAATTTATATAAAATTTAACTTTATAAATTTAAAATATATTTATTAATTATAGAAATAAAAATATAAGAAAGAGAAAAAACATGAGGTCAACATTGGCGATGCAAACCGTCGCTAAAGACCTTTAGCGACGCCTGCGTCACCAATAGTGCTCAGGTATTTCTTCATATCCGCCTCTGCTGAGATCCGAGTGTATTTCCTCATACACGTCGCCGCCAGACTGTCGAGTACTTCTTCTTACATGTCGTTGCCGGACTCTAGGGTAATTCTTCCTACACAGGACTCGACTGCTCATTTTCCTACACGCCGCCGCCAAACCCGAGTATGTTTATAGAAATTTTTTTTTTAGAAAATGGATAAATTAGGTTAGATGAATGGTGATTATGTTTAATATGATTTTTTTGTTGTTGTTTTTATACATTTATGGTTGTTATATGATATATGTTTTTATAAAACTGTTAGTATTATTATTAGTAATGATAGGTGTGAGCAAAATATTTGTATTTATTAGTAATGAATATTTTCGGCTTATGTATAATCTATACTTTTAATTGTAAACCATTTATGTATAATCTATTGGGGCATTGTTAACATTTAATTATAAACATTGTAAATTTATAAATATGTATACATTTATTGTTGTTTCAATATGGCATGCCTTTGGTGTTGGATTATGTATAATACACGGCATTTAAGTATAATATATATGACAGGACCCGCCCCGGAAATTCCTCCAGNTACACAACGGTACCCCGGTCAAAACCATAGCACGCTCACACAAAAAGTCAACTCCGAGCCCACTAAAAGTCAAACTGGTCAAAATTGAAAATTTTATTATTATTATTTTTTTTTTCTTCTCGAAACGGGATGTTACAATATACATATATAATATGTTTGAATATGACATGACTTTGGTGTCCGATTATGTATAATACACGTTTGTTTTTTCTATAAATATTTTTCTATACATTTTTTGTTGTTTCAATGGATGATTGTGACATGAATTTGTTCTCATGTGCCTAAAATTCAATTTTGTCTAATTTATGGATCTTGATGATTGTGACATGACTTTGTTCTCATCTGCCTAAATTCAATTGTGACATGAAAAATATGCATTCATTTATTTGTTGATAGGTGAACATTAATTTTTTTTGTTCATATTATGCCTTTCATAATGTATATAGGAAAATCTATATTATTTTTTGGTGATGCATTAGGACAATTAAAAAATATAAGCAATAGGCAATGCATTAGGACCATACAAAAATATAAGCAATAGGAGACATATTGAGACCATTCAAAAATATATATAATAGGCGACGCATTGAAATTAGGACCATTTAACAATGTATGCATATTAGTTTTATTAGCTTTGAAATGTACACAAAGTTTAATTAAACTTAATTAAAGTTAGTAGTCATGATATATTTTGTTTTTGTTACTATGTTGTGTGTTACAAATTAATGGATCCTAACGATGAGGATATTGTTCTTCCTCCCGATAAGCCTTCATCCGTCGATGATGACGCGGTCCAAGTGTTCCAATTCCTAAGCAGAAAGGTCGGGGACCTACAATGTTAACAGACTTTAGAAAGGAGGCCAATGCAAAGCAGTTGCTGCTACAAAACAATGCGCATGGAGCTCCACCAAACACAGCAAGCTGTGAAGATGAACAACTTAGAAGGCTCACTCACTCATTCCATGATACCGATTTGCATTAAAATCTAGAACGATGTGTCTCCTGCATTGAAAGATAACATATGGTAGCAATAAAGGTACTCCATGGAATATATAACCTAAACCAGAATTACATTACTTTGTTATTTATTAAATACTGACATTGATGTTATTATAGAGTTATTCAGGCAAGGACGACTCTCTAAAAGACCAGACTCTTAAAGATTATGCTGAAAATTGGAGAAGGTTTAAGCACACATTGTATGAGAAGTATGTGACCCCATACTTGACAAAACCCAATCACTTCAAGTACCCACCTACTCACAAGTATAAATTCATCATGCAATAAGAGTGAGACACATTTCTCAACCAGAGGCTTGGTGAAAATTTCAAGGTAAAAACATTATATTGTTTTGCATATATGTTTTAATTATGCATGTGTTAAATATTTATATAACATCAATTCATCCTAAAATACATGATGTCAATATTTATAGAACTTAAGTGCAGATCGATTTAAAAAATGGCAAAGGAATAAATATCCCCATTGACTTGGCAATAAGGGATATCCATAGTTAGAGGCATTCTTGGTATGTACTATATATATATACACACACACACCACATTTACAAATATGTCTAAATTTGCAGCAAGCTAAAAGAGGCACCATCGAAACGATCGAGCGTGAAGAGCTTTGGATACGCGCAAGACCAAGAAAGATGGACAGGTTGACAACCCGGAAGTTGAGTCCATTGTTGAAAACATTGTGAGTTCTATACCCCAAATTAGTGGTCATCTATTAAATATTTATAATATTCATGCTATAATTTTTTCTAACTCACTATTTTTTGTAACATGCTCTGAAGAATAATGTCACTTAAGGCATTCTTGATGCCTCTCCTCCAAATGATGTACTTACACAAGCCTTTGTGTCTGAGGAATATCCTAGTCAGCTTTGAGGAAAGGGAAAAGGTTTCACAGTCAAGAATTATTTTAAAACATTCTGGCGAAGCACATAAAAAAATAAGAACGAAGCTGATGTAGATGCAAGGATCCATACCCAAAATTCGAGGATAGAGAAATTGGAGCAAGTTTTGAGTAGTATGTTTGATATTGTTCTGAAGAAAGGGGCAGTGGACGACATAAGTGATCTCGCTGCCACATGCGGGCTTGACTTACCACCGCGGTCACCTACACATGGAGCAGGTCATGCGGTAGATTCAGGCAATGCTCGGGTCGATGATATCACCGATTTGGGCACTCAGCTTGTTCCCCCTGCATCAATAGTTCCTTCTAGTGATCCTACATATGTACAGCATGAGGTACATGTACCATTATTAAATTCTTACTATATATTCCTAATATTTATTATTATAACTGTTTGACGTTTTCTAACATGTGTTTGAAATTCAGGACATTCTTTGTGAGCTTACAGAAGGGATAAGAGATAACATTGTGGCAACTGGCACTTTGACAGTTGATAGTTCAGTTTGTCATGGTGTAGAATTAGGAACAGGGAATGTTAGAGTCTCTGTGAACGAAGCGATTGATTTGGCTGCGTTGTTACATGTACCCTCCTTCAGCATGGTATATGTTAAAGATGCAGAAGGAGCATTCATGGTGTGGCCCCGATAGCTTGTTCTTCTGTCATCCGATTAGGTATATAATATGATATATTCAAATTGAAAAGTGTTTGTATAGATATTTTATATTTTTTGTGATACTAACATGTTTTTTATTTTGGTTGTAGGAATATGGGAATAGGAAAACATCAAAAGGCAAACAGGTGGTTGCAACCGGATCAAGTGGCTCATATAGCTCCCAAAGACCTACACCAGTAGAGGCCGAGTCAGCAAAAGCTTATGCAGTTTCTGATGACGCTGGCTCATTAGAACTGAGGCCTGCACTTATATAGTTGTTAAGGGGGATCAACCCTTACAACATTTATCACTTGTGGATGACCTCCTTGCCACCGGGGTTATGGGCTATGAAGTGTGGATATCAATTTTGAAATAAAGATATCTAAGATTTTTGTTATATGCAAGAGTTGCAACAATCTTGCATTTTGTTCTACATAAGGTACATAATTCCAACTTTATTGCATTAATTGCTCAAGTTTTATTACTATTGTTTTGTTACATACAACTAATTAAGTAAATGATAATTCAATACTTAGGCATTTACATTCCTGATTGATGGGTGAACAACTAGGGAAATATTGTTTTATACTCCCTGATATAGCCAATGTAGAAAGGAGAAATCCCGATGAGCGAGAACTAAAAATTTTGTTGCGATAGAGAGATGCATCAAGGGGTCAACTATTGTTTTTTCTGTACTAGTCAAGGTACTATAGGTTTTCTAATAATATTATTATTATTTGAGTTTTACTAATTATGTACACGTAAACATAATTTCAGTTTGTAATTAATTTTTTTGTAGAGACCATTGGATGTTGGGTGTTGTTGACCCATACTTAGCAGTCACATGGTTTCATGATGAATTTTTGAAGAACAACCGTGCGCATATGGCCGACTTCAAGGGTTTGTTGGATAGGTAAGTATGCATAATTAACTATATATGTGGATGATTATTAATAAAATTTAATAATTAATATTTATTGCTCATATTATTTCTGGTGATATATATAATGTATGCATAATGTAAATATAGGACGTACTTGTCTTGGAACCGTACATCCGATGGATAAAAAAAAAGTTAAGTACGAAAAGCTTAGATGGCCTAAAACAAAGATACATAAATAAGATTTGTATACATAAATAAATAAGATTTTTACACATAAATATTTATTCATATATTTAAATACACTTTAAATGTATGTGGATAAAAAAACTATTTAGCTATTTAATATAATGATTAACTTGTTTTTTTGTATCACTTTTGTATAGACGGTAAAACAACCAGGAAATATCGAATGCAGGCATTATGTGATGATGATCATGCTGGACATCATAGTAAATAATGTTATTCGAGAAAATTTAGTGGACATGGTAATAATTAAAACATTTTTACACTCAATAAAAATTGATAATATTAGTTAATACTTATTTGAACTACTTGTTTGGTATGTATGTGCAGTTCCAAGATAGTGTTTGGACCCAGCAGTACATCGACAATTTTAGAGCAGTATGGACAACTGCTTTGCTCCCATTCATATCATAGTAAGATATCATAATTCTTTTTATATATATAATTTTAGGTGACAAAAACAATGTCGCATTTAATTATTGTATTTATGGAAAGATATAAATGCTTGTACTTTTGTTGTTCGCATTATTTGTACATGTTTGATTTTTCTTTCTCATTTTTTATATATATTAGTAATTGATTCTCATTTTTACTAAATTAATCATTTGCAATAAGTCATTCATCATTTTATAAAAGATAATGAAATTTAAATTTGTTTAATTTTAATTAATAATATTTATACATGCAAATTAATTTTATAAAATATTCAAATGAGATTTAAAAAATCGTTTAATTTGTCAATACAATTAAATTTGAATTCTTCAGCGATGTCTTATATAGGGATTTGTTGCAGTTTTAAAAAATGACCTAAATAATTAGAGATGAATTTCGTCACCAAATAATGGTATTAGCAACGAATAATTTTTGCAAAAAATGGTGGAGACGCAAAAGTCGCTAATTTAGGTCAATTTCGCAGCAAAATTTCGTTGCAAAAAACTAACAATTGGAGACGCAGGTGTCGCCAATTCTTTCATTATGAGCAATTGTTTCAAAAAATAGATAACCGTGATGATTTTTATGCGTCGCTGTTTTTCATATTCGTGGTGCATATTGTCCATCGCGAATGATTTTCACTTTTAGCAACACTTTTTTCTACGACACAATAAGTTACATCGCCGTTTACAATTTGCGATGCTGTTTTTTGCGTCGCCTATTAGGGTTTTCGGCGTAGAGGAAACTGATCATCATACATGCAAATTTTAATATTATAACTATTTTTTTTAGAAAATAACATTTAAACTACTAATTCGACAAGATATATCTTCACTTTCACATGCTTTCTGTTTTTTCGAAGATTCAGTAGGGGAAAGTAAATCGAATAGCCGACTGGATTGCTTTAATTTATTGTTGTTCAGATAATACTTTGGAAAAAAATAGAAAAAATAAAAAGCAGGTTGGCTTTTGCTAGAATGTACTGTTTGGTAGCTTCGTATTGTGCGACGTGTCATGGAGTACAGATGCCACTACCTGAAATTTAATTTTTGTTTGTTCACTTATAGGGGCAATTCTACAATGAAACCCTTTAAAAAGGGTTGAAAGGAAGAGACCCATGCCATTGAGTGACACATGGCATGGACAAAAACTAATAAAAGAATGAAACCAATTGCCAGTTTCAATGAAAATAAAGGAAGAAAAAGGTGGGAAGAAAGTAAAATGTTGGGGGAAAAGGAAATCTGATTTTGCAAATATCGAGGCAAAACTTTTCCATTTTTATGACAAATCAACGGATGAAAACGTGCAACATAGTAGAAAAATTGATTTTAATTGAAAAAAATAAAAACACCCCGTATCAAATCGCAGGGTCCCCAGACTCAATGATGTGGGATAGAAATAAAAATGTGCAAAAAAAATTGTCAAAATTTTTAATTTACAACGTTACTTTATAATGGATTAAAGTTCCTATTAAATGGATAAATATGACCAATTTTAGACAATATTACTCATTAAAGAACAATGTCACTTCTCTACAGACAATAGTACTTATAGTATTCTGTTATCTCATTATGGTCAAATGTGACATATTATGGACAATGTAAAAAATAAAAGTCAACGTTACTTTGATATGAATAATATTACTCTATTTTGGTAATATATACTACATTATGGTTATATGTTTACTCTATTATGGTCAAATTTGCAATACTACTCTGTTATAGGCGGATATGACTTTATTAGGACTATTGTTTTCCATTATGGACAATCGTACTCAATAAGGACAATATTACTCTTTTATGGATGATATTACTGTATTATGAAAAAAATATTACCTTATTATATTTGATGATACTCAAAGTGGTGCAATATTACTCTGTTATAGATAAATAATACTCTGTTATAATCTAATGTGATCCTTAATAGTCCACACTACTTCAAAATAGACGTAATGGACTATGGTACTTCGTTATAAATCATAATACTCATTATGATTTGATGATACGTCATTTTAGTCTAATTGTACTCAGAATAAGCAATGTTACTTGACATGGACCATTATTACTTAATTATGGTATTTTTTACTTAATTATGATTTTATATTACTTTATTATAGTTCAATGATGGTAAAATGTGCAATATTACTTAGTTATGAACTAATAAACCTTATTATGGATAATGTTACTTCATTTTGGACAAATCATGCTTATTTGAAAATTAATGCTACACATTGTTGTTGTGGTATAATTAACTCGCAAGTGCAGGAATAACAAGTAATAAAGTGGAGTTCAAAGAAGAATTCCGATATCGATCCCACGAGGAATAATGTCTCTAGTAGTAAATTTAAATCAATTGCAAACTAAATTTTAAAAGTAAAAGATAGTTGTTTTTTATTGTTGTTTGTTGAGTAATCAGCATTAATTAAAAAGCAAAGCAATATAAAATTTAAAAAGAAATCAGCAAGTAAAGATTCAAAGATTTAAGAGAATAAGGATTATGATTTCACCACTATTACTCATATTTAGTTCTAATGCAAAATAGATTCATAGGTTAACCCCCCTTTAACCACAATTGACTAGAAGTTGATCCCTCAATGCATTCTAATCTAGCAAGCACAACGTATTTAATTATCCCTAATGTAAATACGGAAATTTAAGTCCTAAGACATGCAAACCCAATAAATCATGTTAAAGTTGTCACTAAGGCATGCAATATTCCTATAAACATGTATTTCATTGCCCATCCATATTTATATTCCTCATCCCTAAGTTAAATATAAATACTAAATCAATCCACCTTTTCATGGAAAGCATTAAGAGCTACAATGAAATATTAGCCTTTAAATATGAATCAAACTAAATACGCATTAAACACTAAATACTTGTAATAGGGTTACATCATAATCCTCATAGAAAATTAACTACACATGTTCTTAGAATTATTCATCAAATAATAAAAAGAAAACATAGAATGAATAACAAAAAGATTAAAAATGAAGAGATCAAATCTAGAGTTGATGACTGCTAGATTTGGTCTTCAATCTTCTACTCTTGCTTCTCCAAACTATGATCAAGATCCAAGATGACTCCTCCAAGAATTCTGGCCGAATTCCTCCTTGATTCTTACTTTGTGTATCACTTCTTTCTATGTAATATACTCTCAATATTTGAATAAAAACCCTAAGAAAACTTGCTGTGCTGCCGTGAGAATGGAAAGGGAAGGAAAGGAATATGCGGCTGGAGAGAGAGAAGAATGGTTGTAGCCGTGAGGGCTGTAACTTAGTGTAAAGAATTCTCCTCTCACTCTTCAAGGTTGTATCTATTTATAGGAGAGGTTTTGGAGAGGTTTAACCCTAAGGTATCTCTAAACCCTAGAGAATATAGGAGATATAATATCACATAATCTCAAAACTCCATATTTCCTCTACTGGCCAGCCACCCTAGGGACTTGAATGTATTTTGTGCTTCATGTTCACACTAGAGATAAGGAAACATTCCTTATCTCTCAAGGAATAAAAATCAATCTCTAATTCCTTTTCCTTTTCCTTTTATCCTAAATATTATTCCAATAATTAAATTAGAATAATTTGACCTCCCATGTGGCATATTATGTGGCAAATTCGGTCACATGGTTGGTAAAAGGTGATATGGCAGTCCAATCACAAATATAGTCCAAGTAAGCATAGAACTTTCCTTTTATATCTTCAATGACCGTCAAGCAAATTCCAAGTAGACTTTGGGTAACCAAATGAACTCAGAATCCAGTTATTTTTATTTCAAACGTCAGGTCTGTGTCTTATCTTTCCAGGAATATATTGATCGCACAATTTGAACATCTGTAAGACACTCAAATCCTCATTTTCCCAAGATAGTGTAAATCTGCCGCAACTGTTGGAAATGTTGATTTTGTAAATCAAAATGGCACTGATTGGCCAAACCAATTGAAATGAAACTTTGTATCATTGAATCTTAGTGAGTTAGAAATCATTTGCAACTGGAATCGCACAAAACCTCAAAGTGTAACTCCAGATATGATTTTCTCAGTAAAGATTGCGCAGAAACACAGTAATTCTGGCTTTAGTCTTTCTTTTACTGAAAACAGAAAAATACAATAATTATGTACTTTTCATTAACATTTAATCACAAAATAGCTTAAATTCAATATAAAAAGTGGCATAAAAACATTAACATTTTATGCCTATGAATTGTGAACAAGTTTACTATATATGGATAATATTACTAAGTATGAAATATGTTACTCTATTGTGGATCAATATTCTTCCATTGTATGACAATATTTCAATAGAAAAAAATGTAGAATCAATTTTATATGGTTGGTGGCAATTATAAAAATATTTTGAAGGACTAATTTTGCAATAGAAAAATGCTAGAATCAATATTATCTATATTGCTCATTAACGACGATGTTATATTTGTTGGTGGTGATCTTATTTGTTCTCATGAATCGCTTGTATGAAATTTCCAATGCTAGTAAAATAATTTGAAGAGAATGTTGACTTTTTTGGTGCAACTTGCATAATTAATTATAGCATTAGATTTTTGGATACATAATTATAATATATTTGAAGTTCAAAGGTCATATTTGATTTTTGGATACATAATTATAATGTTTTGGGACACCATTTCATTGATTTTGAACTTCTACCATTTATATGTTAACAAAATTAAACATAATTATAAACTCGATATGTATATATTATGTACAAATAAGTTTCACTGTTTAAAAAGAACTAAATATTACAATTAAACATACAAGTATCTTATATTACAATATACAACAATGATTCAAAGATGCATAATTGCCATACATTACATCTTGAAGTTTTGGTGGAACAACCCTACTGCTTTTTTTTTTTTTTTGTTATGGCAGTAATACATTTTTCCACAATATTGATTGGTAGCCTACCAGATTTGTTTTCAATCCATCTCAAAGTGGACATCCCACAATCCCCACTACATGAAAACCACATATTTATTATGTTACTAACAAGTTTAACAAACATACGCACTATACACAAACATAAAGACTTGTATTAACGATTTTAAATAACAACATAGGTCCAACGTACTTCACTGATTGCTGAGCAAATGTGTCATCCATCCTTCTAATAGTATACGGTTCTAAACAATCCATGATTTCTGGTAAGTGTTTGTAAATTTCAAAAACATACAATATTTTAGGTATCAAATGGCATATGCATGTGGCATTTTCCTCCTGGAAATGAGATGTTGTATTCTTTACAAATGGATCATACAGGTCTACATGCTCTTCTTAGTTATGTCGACATGTGCAACGAGCCAGTGTTTGTTGCTATTGTTAACTAGCATTAGCAACTACGATTTGGATGTAAATGTTAGTAAACACAATGTGCATGCCACATATTTGACTATGAGTTTTTGACAGTATAAATTAATAAAATACAAAAACATTCTTACATAGTCAAATGTCCACCACGGTCGACCGTATATACAATATTCACCTTTGAATGCCTGATAAAATATGATGGCTACCTTAATCTCCAATAGTGAATCAATTTTATCTTTATGGCGTATAAACATAGCTTGCTACAAATAGAGGGGAAAATAGGATTAATAGTACTGCACAATGGTACACATTTAGTATTTTCATAAGTGATGAAGGACATGACATAACCCACCCACAGCATGCAATTCAAAATTGCACAACGCTTTGAAAATGCCTCTGGGGCCATATACATACTCTTTCTGATTTGGAATAGGCATGCATCAATGTGTTGCACGTTCACAATTACATATGAAATGTAATGGATTTAAATTAAACACTTTTACCAATTTCGTTAAATATAATGGATTAACAATGGCATGAAACTCACGTGAAGTTGAAGAGAACCTCTAGGCCATAAAATACCATCAAAGAAGGTCCTTGGGACTTGAACATATTCTATATCAGCTATAGACGTCGACTTGCTCATCAAGTACCAATCACGAAAGGCAACAAGCTCCTCATCCGTAGGCTTGGACATCGGGTTCAATTTCTTAGTTGATTTCTGATGTGCCTTTGGATCCACCCATGGACTCTTTGCAACGTCAAATGGTTTGTATTGGCATCCTACTCGACTGACGGGCCCCAGAAACTACCTTAAGTCCTCGATGTCATGGGTTGCCTAAATTTGAAATGGCATTCATTCTTCCTGCTTATGCATATCAATTGCACTTTTATTAGTTAACATTGTCCAATCGCGATCATCTTCAATATGTATATGCAAATCAATACCCATTGGCATAATGGCTATGGTCAGCATTGACATATCACGATCCACGATCGTATCACCCCCTTGTGACTATAACACCAAAGAAGGTTGATTGATGAGCAGCGGAGTCTCAATTTTTCCTGACCGATCATCGTTGATGGAAACAAGTAAACATAGAGGCACCACATCAAAGTGTAGATCATGCTAAGAATAATCCACACCCTGCCTTGTATCATGCGTTGGTGGTGTAGGATCATGAGGCAATAATGTGTCCCGTAGCATCGCCTATGACACATAAAAGATAATTTAACAAAAATAATTACTTTGGTTATTACTCGAAGCGTAAATATGATAAACATGGAAAAGTACATGATCGCTTAGTTTTTCAAGTATAGCATTAAGCTTGCTATTTGTGACGTTCATCTGACCCTCTATTGCCTCAATGCGGCTACTGAATACTTCTTGACGCTGCTCAATTGCCAATTGGTGACGGCCAATGCGGTCAACATTTTGATCCACCTTGTCAAGTCGTGCAAGGATTGTTTCCATTTACCACATAACCCCGACAAAATGAAAATTTATTAACTCACCCTTAAGCTACAATAAATCATTGATTATACTGTACATCATGAGTCTCTGTTTACGGTTTACAAATACTTATCAATTGATATATAATATATATGTATATAAGTATATACGGGAGTACAGAAACACGCTACTTTAGAGTATTTCACCTAAAATGCTAGAAGGAATCCCTTTATGTCATGGCTGCCAAATGCATTTCATACTTCGCCGAGAGGTGGCTGGGTGAAAAACCCATTCAATGCTTTAACAGTCTCGTTGTACAGAAATGTCCCCCAAGGATGGCTATTGAATTTATCTAAATCTTTGACAAGCATCACAAATTAAAGTTTTCCTTGGCACACCTAAAAGTCTCCAGTTCAACAAATATAGTAGCGCCATCTTCATAGCATCCATGGTTTCTGTACCAAACTATGCAGCCTTAAAATATTTCCACAACCTCTCAATCTTAATGGACCTCGAGTTGTCTAAGTATTTCTCTCGTATTGTATGTGTTGCGATGGTCCCTATTTCATCATTATGGTCCACAATGTCGAGGCTGCACCATAACCCAGTGACTATGGCAAAATCTCTCTCTGTGAATCGCACACCGGTTCCACAAATGTTGAACTCCAGTACCTCATTGTCATCTGACTCCACCTTTCTCAACCCTAAGTGGTGTATTAATTGGCCTTGGTGCACAATCTTCTGCATATCAATGAAGTGGCCGAAACATGTTTTGGCAAACTCCTGCAGCTGCACAACTGTAAACTTGCTCTTTATTTTTTCAATCGCATGGAACATTTGCGCATATGATGACAAATTTTGTGCCCAAACCTTTCCATCCTTAAAAATACTCTTCTAAACAAATGGGTTATCCTGTTAACACAATCACAATTTATGTTAATTAGCTTCCACATCCCTCTGCAAGAATTAGGTAAATTGTTTAAATTTCGATGGTACACCCACACAGTTGAATTAGGTAAACAAGCAAAATATTTGGGATGTCCATATAAAATTCCTTGAGTACTATTTTTTCAAAAGGACCCCGGGGTCCCCGCGTTGTGATTACGAGACAATGGCAGAGACCCCAAAAAACCACCTCCAAATTGCCCCGTGTTCTAGTTCAAGGTCGCCCGTGTTATACACGGGGTAAATTTGTACAAATGTACGTAGAAATTCACCTCGTATTGATCTCAGGGTCCCCACATTTTGTTTACGGAAAAATGACAGAGACCCCAAAAGACCATTTCCAAATTTCCCTGTGTTCTAGTTCAGGGTAAATCAATTAGTTCCATTACCTCATCGAGTGTGTGTCCCCATGGCCTAGAGTCGGGGATGCTGGGGTCTAAGCTGCCCCCGATTCTTGGTTGTGGGGTTGAGGTTTCACCTTATCCACCATGCTCGATGCCGACGCTGCTTCTGTTCTGCTTTTTCGACGGTTTCAATGGCTTCACTTTGCCGGCTATTTACTTCACCGTCCTCATGGCCGTAGTTCACTGAGTCCTCAATAAAAATCTTATTACTTCAATGCACACCACGTGGAAACAGTTCGAATAAGAAATGATGTAGACAATGTACAATATCCTTGAGTAATTGCTAGAAGTCGTCGAAGATTTCAAAATTTTGTGCCCTTAATTGCCCAAATTCAATTAGTTTTTCCCCCCTAAATTTCCCCAACAAGCCCTAATTTCAAACTACCCTGTATTTGAGTAAGAGAGCCCAGTGAACTTCAATTTGAGTTAAATACAACATAAGGGAAGTATTTCAAATTGGGGTTAATTTTAGCCCCCTATTATATACGAGGACCCCACATGTATATTCGTGGTACAAGGCAGAGTACCCCAATCTCACATTGCCATTTATCCCTTATTTGTGTCCCGGACACCCTGTTTATAACATGGGATTAAAATGTTAAATTTAATAGATGATGTACCCCTCTCTAATATGCATAAACCCGCAAATAAATGCAGAGTAAAAGGCAGAGATACCTAAACACTTTTACCAATTTCCTCATGTATCTTAGTACGAGGTACCTCCCATATAAAACGGGGTAAAACTCTAATATTTAGATGAAGTATTCACCCCATCGAAAACCACAGGGCCCCCGCAAATATATACTTGATATAAGGCAGAGACAAACAATTGTGGTATCTGCATCCCGTCTTGTAGTGTGGGGTACCCCACGTATCCTACGGGGTTAAACTGTAAACAAATTTGATGTTTTACCCTAGTTTAACGAATGGGGCCCCTACGGTTATATACAGGATGCTTTCTTAGAGACACAAACAAGGCTGGCATCTGCATCCCATATTTATTTGTGGGGTGCCGCGTGTGGAACATGGGCTAAAAGGTTTATAAATCTATTAAGCATGTACCCTGCTTTATCTGTGGGGTTCCCGCCTACAATGTATGGGGTAAAAGGCAGAGAGACCAAAGATTGGATTGACTTTGACCCCATATTTATTTGCAGGGTGCCCCATGTATAACACGAGCTAAAGGTCCATAGGTCAAAAGCATTTACCCGCGGTAGACACAGGGTTCCCACATACGATGTAAGGGGTAAAAGGCACAGAGACCAAACATTCCTTTGCCGTCAAAATGTATATTTAGGTGCGAGGTGCCCCATGGACAACACGAGATAAAGCTTTCAAAAATGTACAATATGTGCCATAAATGAATTATAACATGAAATCATTATTCATGTTTATTGTTCAACTAATTTTGATCACATGAGGTTGATAGTCCTATATTTCCTAATAAATGTGAAAGTAAGTAGAGAGAAATTCTGACCAACAATAGTCATTAATGCCTCACCAACATCCCCATCTTTTCTCTATCATGTTATTTTCAACTCTTTTCTTTAAATTGGTCCCTCCATCAGACTACTAATTCGAAACCATTTGAAGATCAAATTGCATAATTTTATTTTTGGATTTTCAGTGGATCCAAATATCACATGCCGTGGGATACAAAATGCATAGCTTTCCAATAACAAGTGAGGTATTTACAGTATCTTTTATTTATTTATGTTTCAACGTATGAACCATGAATATATACTATTTAACTATTGAATTTTAAAATCTTATTGTGGTGTTATTATTATTCTAAAACAGTAGAAACTCAATTTAATTAATATTGCAATGATAAATATATTTACTGTTACTAAAAATGTATATATTTTTTGACCGTTTAATGAAACTTTAGTCTATTATAATCCATATTTGTAAAAGTGAGACAATAAGTGGATGATCATAGGGGTGGATAGTTCAAATAAGTTGACAAAGTTAAGAAAATACGGATTGCAATAATTCAGTAACAAACAGTGCAAGTGAAGGCATGATCGATGGATTAGATGATGATCAAATGCAGATAGGTTTAGTGAGTTTAAATAACAAAGATGTACAAATGGAATTCAGAGATGAAAAGAAATATGGTTCTTTGTCTACTGAAGACATGATCAGTGAAGAATTTGAGTTGATTGAATCTGCAAATGAGTTTTATTCAATATATGCCAAAATAATGGGATTCGGCGTGTGCAAGCATTACGTCAAAAAGGATTGTAACAGGGAAATTCATAAACGAATATGGGTTTGTGATAAGGAAGGATATAGAAGTCACGTGTGGAATGAAAGAAAAGATAGAAAGAGGAAACCGATGGCACTAACTCGAGTAGGGTGTCCAGCTTTATTTGGTATGATTAAAAATAGGTCAAAAGGCAATTGGATAGTGACTAAATTTGTATATGGCCATTCACATCCTTTGCTACATGGTAACCAAATACAATGTCTTTGATCCAACCGAAAAGTTGAAGATCCCTATCTGGCAGAATCCAGAGGCATGCACCATGTTGGTATTGGAACATCTAAAATAATGGACTACATGGTGGACAAAGCTGATGGATATGATCAAATGGGGTCCACATTGAAAGATTTGCACAATAAATTTACAGCTGACTGCAATTATGGTATACACGAAACGGATGCAGAAGGTTTGATCGCCCACTTTCGTACTAAGAAAGAGATAGATCATGATCTATTATTCGAGTATACAGTTGACTCAGAAAATAGACTTGCAAATATATTTTGAGCGGACTCAATATTTCAACTTGATTACCGTTGTTTTGGGGATGTGATGATATTCGATGCAACTTACAAAACTAATGCATATGGGAAGCCACTAGTGATATTAGTGGGTGTAAACCATCATAGCAGGACAAGCATATTTGGAATGGCGCTATTAGTTGATGAATCTGTAGCAACGTATATGTGGATACTGAATGTGTTCCTCCAAGCTATGTATAATAAGTATCCGAATTCTGTGGTAACTGATGGTGATAAGGCGATGAGAAAAGCAATTCAAGATGTTTTTCCGCACTTGATCCACCAGCTGTACACATGGCATATAGAGAGAAATGCTCAAGCAAATTTACATGATCCAAACAAGATACAGGCATTCACTGATTGTATGACGAATGAGTACACTGTTGAAGAGTTCCAAACTCGCTGGTCTCCCATGGTGGATAAATTTTCTTTGCATGGGAATGAATGGATAAAAATGATGCATCAGACTCATGGACTGTGGGCTAAAGCATTCATGAAGGAAAAAAAATTTGATGGCTTGCGTAGCACTCAGAGATATGAGAGCATGAATTTTTGTATGAACAATTACGTGAAAGGTAGATTGAAGTTATATGAGTTCATCATGTAGGTAGATCGGGCAATATCAGGGGAGTGGAACAAGGAGGTGCACGACAATGTTAAGAGTAAATCTACGATTCCAATGCCTATTACACACCTCAAGCATTATGAGAAACATGCAAGAGAAGTATACACAAGGAAAGTTTATAAGAAAGTGTAGCTCCAGCTACATGATGAGACATTGTTGATAAAAAATGATTGCATCGAATATGGAGACAATAGAATGTACAGCATGACTAAGTTTAGAGAACCTCAATCCAAATGGAGTGTCACTTACTATGTTAAACATAACCATAGAGAATGTTCATGCAACTTGTTTGACAGTGTTGGCATTCCATGTAGTCATGTACTGTACATCATGAAGCAGAAGCATCTTGATAAAATTCTTGAATCATTGATTATACCTCGATGGAGAAATGAAGCAAAGATCGAGGGAACAAAACAGTAGTTCGGTGTAGGTGAATTATCAAATGAGGCAGCAACATCACTTCGATATGCCTCATTAAGTGTAATTAACTAGATATGTTTATTTGGATCAAAGATGGAAGAAGAATATGAAGTGGCCAAAAGAGAAATGTTTAATTTGGTAAGTCGATTGGAAGAAGTTGCAAGGGTATTTGATGAAACAGAATTGACAATTGGAGATAGAAAAGAAAAACACAACATTGTAGGAGATCCAATTATAGTGAAGACCAAAGGTAGAGCAGCTGCTGGGACGAAGGAGGCAAAAGAATGATGATGCAATTAGTGCAAACTAGTTGGTCATACGAAGCGGACTTGTTTAAAAAAAGCAGTGGATAACAATTGTGGAGACTTTAACGCATCCAACAGTGTTGCATTAAATGATAATGCATCCGAAATTGGTTGGGAATCGTCAAGGATAGTAGACTTCATTGAGCATGAGTTGATGCACACTGGCGGGTGGGAGACAATATGTAATGACCTTACGTCTGAAGGAACAGTTCAAACCAATCCAAGTATAGACAACGCAACCCAAGACAATTCGTGGGGATGATGGTGGCGGATTTAGGGTTATTGGTAAGTTTTAAGCTTTGGAATGAAGTAACGATTGAATCCAACTACCCATCCTTTTACCATGTTATGTAAAGTTCAAAAATTATAGATAGCAATGTTAACCGCGATAGAAGTTTATGTATTTAAACTCCTTTAACTCTTGACAATAATACTATATTGCTGTAATTTATGGCAAATGTATAATTTTAATAGTGCCTCACGGCTAGATTATATCACTTCTCAAATATTTACAGCCAATACAAGTTTACAAACAGACTGTAAAATGGTTTTCTAAATAATATAAAATGGAATATAATATACAAAATGATGTGTTCGAGGGTTATAATATACAAAATGATGTGTTCGACGGTTTCAAAATAAATCTGAAAACACCTAAGCATGCCCTAAACCCTAAACTAGCATCCTAATTATGTGTAATGGAGTACCATAAATAACAAAAACATTATGATCCCCCAAGTTATCTTTTTTTCCTCTGGCCCGCTTTTGCCCATTTTGCCCTTCGAGCTAGAGGAGTTGTTATTTTTGCACAATTGGTGGGTGGTTTGGCAGCAACCACCAAATGCTCTTTCTCATATCATATTGCTTTTTGATACAGTCAGCCCAATTCGTTATTATGACCATTAGCAATTAGGTCCAATGCAGTATACGCTCTTTTCATTTCAGAGTCAAACTACAAATGGTAGAAGGATTGTATGTCACAACCTTTCCAGCTTGTTTATTCTAATGGATGAGGTCCAACCCCAATAACATCACATGATGACTTTAAGTTTTATGTTATTTTTGTAGACCATTTTACCAAATACATTTGGTTGTTTCCAATAAAGCATAAATAAGATGTGGCATCTATTTTTAATAATTTTAAAATAATTATTGAAAAGTTTTTTCAATTACCTAGTATTTTTTTTTACTCATATAATGGTGGAGAATTCATTAAACTAAAATTATTTTTTCAATAAAAAGGAATAAGTCATTTTTTAAAACTCCACAACAAAATGATATTGTTGTGAGTTGCCACATGCATATCTAGGAAATTAGATTAGGCTTATTGATTCAAGCTAGGCTGCCAACAAAATTTTGGACTTATGCATTTTATAGAGCCTTTTATGTTATCAATCGTTTAATAACTCCAACCTTAGGTAATAAGTCTCCTTTTGAAAAACTATTTTACAAAATCCCAAATTATAAAAATTTAAAAATTTTGGATGCCTTTACTATCCACGGTTAAAATCGTATACATCACACAAGCTAGAGTCTCAGTCCAAACCATGCATTAATTGAGGTCCCCTACGGAGCCAAAGTGGCTTTTATGTTATGGTCCCACCAAAGATAAAATTTATCACTCCAGGAATGTAACTTCTATTTAGTTCATTTTTCCTTATAACTTTATTTCTATCTCATCTAACCACTTAAAAGAAGTCTACCCTATTCTTGATTCTACCCATACCTATCTGCCTATTCAAACTCCACCTACCTTACATCACTCACCCTATCCACATTTATCCTCATCAACTCCCACCAAAGCAAGTAATACTAATCATTTTTCTTTCACCATACTAAAGATTCATTCCAATCCTTTAACATTCTCCCCTATTTCCAACAAGTCCTATGCATAATACATCTCCACCACTAATGTAATTGGTCATTCATCTATCACATCACTAAAGGATACAAGATAAGCACTAATTCTGTTCATGAGTCTATACCATCAGCTTCTAGTCTTAATCCAACACCCTTAACATCTATTGTTCCCACTTGTACTCATGCCATGAGCACTCATGCCTTAAATATAATCTTCAAACCGAAGATACTCTATGATTTTTATACAGCTTCTGAACAACTATGTGTTCTTGATAAAGAACCTCGTAGTACTGCTTAAGCACTCAAAGTTCCAAAATGGCATCAAGTTGCTATGCAAATCGAGTACGCAGCTCTTCTTCATAATGATACGTGGGAACTAGTCCCACCCAACCAACTCAAAATATAGTGGGGCATAATTGGATATTTCATGTGAAACAAAACCCAGATGGCATTATAAGTCACTACAATTCTCGTTTAGTTGCCAAAGGGTTTCATCAAAGGCCCAGTATATACTACTCCAAAACATATAGTCTAGTCATGAAACATGCAACCATTCGCATTGTTATAAGTATAGATCTCTCCAATATCTAGTCATTCAGATAAATGGACATTAGTAAATGCCTTTCTACATGGGAGACTACTTAAGAAGTCATGATGTTACAACTACTGAGTTTTATGCATGTAAAACACCCATCCTACGTATACTGATTATGAAAAGCAATATATGGGCTGAAACAAGCTTTCCGAGCATGGTTTGATATCAAGCATGGTTTCTTGTGAGGCAATTCTTTCTCTTTTACATATTTTGATTCATCCCTCTTCATTTATTTGGAAAAATGGATTCACCATGTATCTCGTAGTGTATGTGGATGATCTAATACTCACAAGAAACAACTTCTAATTGATTGACTATTTTGTTAAATCTTTGTCTCTTTTGGTTCTCTTTGAGTGGGCAACCTAAATTAATTTCTAGGTGATTAAGTTCATTACCATAGCCGTTGCAATCTTTTTGTCTTGGAAAAAATATATCACATATCCTTGATAATACAAGTATGCTTGATGCAAAAAAAAATTTCTATACCACTATCTTCGGCCTCCTATCTTCTACTCACAAATGTTGATGCCTATTTCTTTACAAACACAATATCATGAAGCAATAGGCAGTCTACAATACCTTTCTTTTACACGGTATAAGCTTAAAAATTACATCATTTTAGGTTGTCTTTTGAGCTTATTATTTTCTAGATTGTGCTTTTTTTTAAGAAATTCATTAATTTCTTTTCATTTCCCTTTCTTCGGTGAAAAGAAATGTTTTTGCAAATTCAACACAAAAGAGGGTTATTTTTGTCATTTTACATTATTAAGGGAAAATTGTATTTATGTAGTTTGAATGATCAAATCATGAAAAATAGTGTTAAATTGTGAAAAAGGTATGTAAATTTAGTGAGAGGGAAAATTTGTATTTTTGAGATTTTAGGTCAAAACCTGCCATATTTAGAACTTTCTGTATTTGGAACTAAAAAAGTCAAGGTGTGAAAATTCAAGCAATTCCGAAGATGGAATTGAATTCTTTGAGCCAAGCCATGTCATTCCATATCACGTCATCAAAATGCAACGTCGTCAAAGGTAAATAAGAAAAATGGTATGCCACGTCATCATTGTACATGTGTTAACCCTCAAAGTTATCATAATTGGTCATTTCATACAGCATATTGATATAATTGAAGACAAAAAAAATTACCATGCACCATGCATAGTAAATTCGGCCATTGCATGTATGTGGACAAAAAAAGTTACATTCATCTTGCTTGCTCACAAAGTCATCTATTATTCCCATAACTTACTTTATTTGGCTACCTTTGCAATATATGTCAACAAAGCCATCATTAAGGGCTTTGCATCAACATAATCAGCCAATCAAGCTAAGGAGACATCAAGAAGCAACCACACACACCTTTACCAACCATCATTGTCACCCAACCCTAAGCCTTTGCAGCACTATTGCCCTACTTTCCATACTTGGTACCAATGTTGTCCATAAATTTATAAATACCTACTTATGGTCAGCCAACCTAGAGGACACACAACTATTCAAGGCTTCTCTCAAGCTTAGAAGTCACAATTATCATTTTCTTCCCTGCTCTTTGATCGATTCGCGTTGTGTTATTTTTCCTTTCTACACAACTCACACAAACACAATCAGCAACATCATCCACCATATTGCACCCCCTCTTCCTTGATCTACCTTGTATTTTCACCACTATTTCAATTATCCTTAGCCTCCATTGAGTCCATTTTATAAACCTTAGTTGTGCCCCTACAAATTCCATCCTCAATTGATACCTTTTAAACAAGCTTTCAACATACATAAGCACAAGTATATTTCTTTTTTTTTTTCTATTTTCTACAAGTTTTAATGTAAATTGTTGGATTAATACTTGAATAAGAGTTTTGGTTTTTATTTAGTTAAAGTCCCTCAATCTCTTTGCATCAAATATTTTATGTTATTTTTCTTCTCCATGAATCTTAGCATAAACTCTTTGTTTTTGTGTTTGCAACAATCTCATGCTGTGGAATACAAAGATGCTTTCCCTTTCCTTTAATTCCTTGCAATTTAATTTCCTTGTTATTTCAATTTCCTTGTCATTTAAATTTATGCAATTTACATTAATGCATTTTAGTTTTCTTGTAATTTTATTTCAAGTCATTTAAATATCTGCACTTTTACTTTATTGCAATTTAAATTTTCAGCCTTTATTTTAATTACAATTTCAATTTCATTGTCTTTTAATTCACAACTTTCAATTGGTCACTTAAATATCGAAACAAAACTAAGTTTTCTAGAACTTAGGAACTAATCCCATTGGATTTGATATCTGATATTACTCTCACAATATCTACTTTATTACTTGATGCAATTTGTATGCTTGCAAGATCATTGATCACACAAATCACACAGCCATACATTGCTTTTGCCGTCAGTAAGCTCTCCTTGTTTATGCACAACCAAATAGATGTTCTCTAGGTCTCATTCAAAGGCCTACTCTGATATCTCAAAGTTACCTTATCTTTTGGTCTCTCTCTAACTCGCAATAAACGACTTGCTCTTCAAGCCTTTTTTGATGCTGATTAGGAAGGAAACAAGGATGACTGCACATCCACCAAAGCATATGTTGTCTTCTTGGGATGAAATCCAATGTCATGGTCTTCACGTAAATAAAATTATATTGGATGATATCTCTATTTGGTGAACTTAACATTCAGTCCAATGTGACCTGATAAGCCTAAAAATTACATATTTCAGAGTATCTTCGAGTTTATTTTTCTCTAGAGTTTTCTTATTTTGTTAAGAAATTCATTGAGTTCCATTATTTTCTTTTTTGTAGGTAAAAAGAAGAATTTTTGCAAATTCAACACAAAAGAATGGTATTTTGGCCATTTTACATAGTTGAAGGGCACAATTGTAGCTTTTGTACTTTTAATGTTCAAAACATGAAAACGATGTCAAAATATGAAAGAGGTAAATTTTTGGATTTTTGGTCAAAATTTGCCATATTTAGAACTTTCCATATATGAATCTCGAAAAATCAGGCATGAAGATTCAAGCAATTTTTAGGGTCGAGATGAATTATACAAGTCAATCCAATTCATTACATGCCAAGTCACCAAATGCTATGTTCTCAATCTAAATAAGAAAATTAATACTGCAAATCATCGATGAATATGTGGTACAAAATTACCATATTTGGTCATTTTATGCTACATATGGAAGCAATTGAAGTCAAAACAATTCCCGTGCACAATGGGTAAAGAATTCGGCCAAGGCATGCATTTGGACCCAAGCTGGCCACATTCAGCTTCCTTGTCTCCCAAAAATGCTCAGAACTTACCATCTTTGGCCACCTTTGCAATATATGGCAGCAAAGCCATCTTAAAGAGTTTTTGCATCATCATAATTGGACAAGCAACAGTATTAGACATCAAGAAGCAGCCACACACGCCTTCAACAAGCCTCATTGTCGTCCAACCTTAAGCCTTTGTATTATTGTTGCCTTACTTTATATATTTGACACCATTGTTGCCCAAAAGTTTATAAATACCACCTTATGGCTGGCCATCAAGGAGAGACACACCCACAAGACTTTTCTCATAGCCTTGACACCATTATTTTCTTCTTCTCTTGTTTTCTCTTGCCCGATCACACTTACCATCACTCTCCCTTTGATTTTTCTCTCCCAAACACCATTCCACCATTGTTTCACAAGCCACAAACCCTAGATCACCATCATTGTCGCACCTCTCCCCCACAATTTCCTTGTGTTATGTATCATCATCACCATCACCGCCCTCGTCATCTTTAACCTCCATCCATTATCAACCATAACCCTAGCCCTACCCCATGCAATCCCATCCTTAATCAAAACCCTATTGTCGTTCATAACTACTACAAGCAAACAAGGAAATTTCTTTTATTTTTCTTTTCTTTCTACAAGTTTTTTTTTATGTATTTTTGGATTGATACTTGAATAAAAAATTTGATTTTTATTGATTTACAAGTCCCGCTAATCCTTTACAATAATTTTTTTTATGTTATTTGTTCTTCCAAGAACTTTAGCATAAACCTTTTGTTTTTATGTTTGCAACTCTCTTGTGCTGTTGAATACAAAATTACTTTTGTTTAATTTCTTGCGTTTTACTTTTCCTTGTTATTTCAATTCATTTGCCATTTAAATTCCTTGTCATTTAATTTTATGCAATTTACTTTTCTTGCAATTTCAATTCAAGCACTTTAATTTTCTGCATTTTTATTTTACTGCAATTTAATTTTCCAGCACTTTTATTTATTACAATCTCAATTTCATTGTCTTCTAATTCACAATTTCCAACGGTCGCTTAAATATAACAAATAAATTAAGTTTTATAATAATTAGAAACTAATCCATTTGGGTACGACATCTGATATTGCTCACGCAATAACCAATTTTTTACTTGGTGTGATTCATATACTTGTGGGGTCATTGATCACCCACAACAATCAAACACCAACAATATACTGTGACAATCTTGGAGCAACGTATGTGTATGCTAATTCAAAGCTTCACTCTAAGATGAAACATGTTTGTATTGATTTACATTTTGTCAAGGATAAGGTAGCGGATGGTTCCATTTGAATGTCTCATGTTTCAAGTGACAATCAATTTGCCGACTCTCTTGCTAAGCTACTCTCCATATAGAAATTTCATTCTTCAAGGATCAACATTGGTGTTATAGACGAAACCCAAATCTTAAGCGGGCATGATAGAATATTTTAAATATCATTATCTTATTTTAAATATCATTATCCTAAGTGTTTTTTTTATCTCTTGTTTAATAAACTGATACTCTAGCTTAGGTGGTATAGTCATGGTTATCTTTAAGACAAGATGTACATATGTACTATATTTAACATTGGTTTTACTCAATTGAATACATGAATTTTTTACCAATTCTCAAACTCTTATAAACAAACAATGAAGTAGAAACAGTGGAGAAAATGGAGACCCATAAATAAAAAATCAAGATAAAAAAGAGAAATAAAAGCAAAAGGAAGAAATGGAAAGGCAAAGTATTTGACATTAAGAGCAATAACCATTTGGATAGAGGATTTTTATCACTGCCTAATAGAGTCTGAAATACCAATAACTAATAGAAGCTAAAACACCAACTGAATGAAAACAGAATACCAAGGCAACACAAAATAGAACACAGATGTTGCAAACAATTTGAAAAAAAAATGAAGAACAAACAAATAAATCAAAATGGCAAAGTAACGATTCACCAGACGACGCCGAATGTTGTTGTCAGATTTTTGCCTCATAGATGCTTCCTAAATGCCTGAAAATACCACTAAAAATAGAGAAAATGCATTACAGGGGTGTGGGCATTGATGGCAGAGTACCCCCTCTGCCGCCCAAGTCAGGTTCCATGTCAAAATAGCTCTTTCCCTCTTCTTGTGGACTCATTGAAAAAAATTGTTTTCAACTTTGTGAAAACCAAAAGGAAGCCCTATTTTTTCTTTTTGGAGGACGAAGAAAAATAATGAGGGAGAGATTCAGAAAGTTGGAAGGCAAGAAAGAAAACTCAAAATGTGTAACATCCCGTTTTAAGAAAAAATAATAAAATTTCAAATTTGACCAGTTTGACCTTGAGTGGGCTCAGAGTTGACTTTTTGTGTGGTTATATTTTAGCTTTGACTTTGGTACCGTTGCGTAGAGCTAATCGATACGAGTCCGTAGACTAGTGGTATGCTCGATTCGGAGTTAAGACCAGCAAGTTATGGTCATTTTAGTGTGAAGGGCAATTTGGTAATTTGGCAAAAACTGATATTTAAGTGTGAGAAAAGACGAAAATGCCCCTGTCTTCATCCTTAAATTTTTGGCCAGATTCTAGAATTTTCCAGCCACACCGAGACTTTCCACCCCCTTCACCGCGCCACTTTCGCACGCCGGTAGCCGCCACACCGTGGCCGGACTTGGCCGACCACCACCCCTAAATCGAAGCCAGCAACCTCCTCTTCCTTCCCGTACCTGTAGTTCGCCGTGAAACGACCCAGATCGCCTGAAATTGCAGCGAGACCGAGGGCTCGTGCAAACCGTGCAACCCATGCACTGTTGCGACACCACATTTGGCCGGCCATATCTCCCTGTTCCGGTGGAGTTAGGGAGCGTGCTTGGTACCGTTGGAAAACTGGTGCGACGATCTACATTTTGGTACCAAGATTGACACCGGAGACTGCCGTATCACGCCGAAAAATAGCTGCGAAGTTTTGGAAAAACCACCCGCGCCAGCCACCTTTCCACCTAGATCTACTCCGATCGCCGGCGAGTGGGACGACACAGCCACCACCACGAGGTTCAGACTGCTCCGGCGACCAGATCTGCAGTTTCCCGAGCTCCGACGACCGCCGCACGCCTCCCACGCGCCGCCGCCGATCTCCTCCTTTTCCGGCGAGTGAGTGCTCACCTCCCGTCCCGACGCGTTCCGGGGGTCGTGGGCAAGCTTGCTGTACCTTCGATTTGATCCAATTTCGCTCGGATTCAAAAACGCACAATCCCGGCAGAGGTTCGATCTTCCGGGATCAATTCCGACCATTGGCGAGGACGAATCTTGGAATTGAAGGTAGATTCTCGTTCCTTGCATCTTCAATTTCGTTTCGATATAAAGTTTGCTGAAATCGGATTTGAAACGGGAAAATCCGTGTATTTTGCGGATTTTTACCGATTTAGGATATTTTCGTAATTTCTGAAAATATTGGGGTATGTTCGTAATTACTGAAAATGTTGGGCAATCTTAGTAAATAGTGTTTTAATCTTGTAATTGGAAACTCAGAGGACTTTTATGAGCTTTCGGTTAATTTTCGGATTTTAAAGGATAGTTTCGGTAAATTCTTTTTAGGTGCTCGTACGCGATTGAGGGCTGGACCGGAGATCCAGCAGGAGCACGCGTCAGACCAGTGAGTGCATTTATTTTCTAAATTATTTTGGGATTATATATTATTATGATTTAACTGCATATGATTTGTTTTGATTGAAATTTCTTGCGCTTTTAAATTATGCTTATTAAATATTATATATTCCGATTTAAATTATTGATGATTTAAGATTAAATGTGCATTTGTGTTTTAAATGGTTATCGGTGATTTTGATATTTTGGATATTTTACAATTTTGTGGAAATTGGTGATTTAAAGAAAAATTATGGCTTTTGTGGAATTTAAGAATTTTGGGGCAATTTTCTGATATGCGAAATATTTGATTGTTTTCGTAAAATTTTTCAAAAGAGAAGATTTTGGAAATTTGTTTAAAAGTAAAAGGATTTGAAAAATTGTTGATATTCGATGATGGATATTTTGGATTTGGTTTTGAGGAGTACCACACGGTATCGAGATGTTGATTGAGATATTGGATTATTATGCGCGCTATATGTATTATGCCATCCTCTGCTGCGGACACGTGTCGGGAGAGAGATGATGAGGATCCTGCCATGACGGATTTGGGACGCCGGTTCGTTGTGATGAGTTTACCCCCCTCCCCCTCCTGTAACGCCATCAGGACGCTGAGGGTCACACGGCACGATACTATGTTGTAGTACTGGTTGGGTTTTATATTGTTGATTGCTAATTTTAAATTGATGGTTTTGAGTTGTGGGTTGGAGCCCATGGTGTTTGGTTTTAGATCGGTGTTGGATTTAAATGATTTGGATTTATACGATTTGGATTTATATGGATTTGTTTTAAATGATTTGAATTTATACGATTTCGATTTATATGGGTTGATTTATATGATTTGGATTTATACGATTTGGATTTATATGGATTTGTTTTGTACGATTTGGATTTATATGGTTTTCGATTTACGGTTGCAGTTATGATTTTGTATTCATGGATTTTGCCTTATGGTTTTAGTGATTGATTCGTGTTTTCAATGATCGTTTTAAATTACGTTTTCGCCCCACAAACTGTTTATAATGATTTAATGATTTTGAGGATTAAACCAAGGGTTTGCGAAATGATTTTTAAAACGGGGAACTTTTCAACTGAGTGACGTAAGGTTTGAGTGTAAAGGATTTAAACTGTTGAACTTATATTTTGTAGTTATCTAGGAGCACTCACGGAGATATTTATATCTCACGTTTTGTGTTTTTTTTAACTTCGTTCCCTAGGTCATAGCTGCAGGTCCTCGTGAGCTACCGTCGGCATCGCATTCGCACTCGACTTCTGCTAATACTTCTACTTATGTATAAATCCTGTTTCCTTTATTCTGTTTCATTGATGGATTTGTATCTTTTATATTTTGTTTATCTCACTTGTGATTATGTCATTCCTACCTTCTCCCTAAACTGTTATGTTATTTATTTCAGCACAGCTACTTATTTGTTGCAATGCATATCTTATCATCTTTTAGTCCTATTTATGGTTTTATTGTTTATTAAACCCCTTTTCGGAGGAGGATTCTGTCGGCTGCCCCGAAGGGTTCTGGTGGAATCTTCCTCAGGCGGGGCCTCTCCGGTTATTCTGGAGGAATTTCCGGGGCGGGTCCTGTCAAAATGGATAATAATGGTCTTGGTAGCCATGTAAGAGACTTGCCCTTCATTATTGTTACTTTAGCGCTAATATATCAACAGTTAATGTTAGAGATTTAATCTAAAAAAGAAACCTACATGCCAGATGGTTGCCAAGTAGCACACTTAAATGATCCATCAAAGTCTTATAAGAGTTCATAGGCGTTTACGCAAAATAGGACTTGACCCTGTTGATGGTATATAAAAATACCCATATCATTTTTAATTAAGAGTATGTAATTTAATATGATATGCTCCCTGCCCTTAGGAACATACACTGCCTTTAGGGCAGTGTTTTTACTCAAAGGCAGGGAAATAAACAGAGAACCCAGGTCTATTTTCCCTGCCCTTTTCTACACACACCGCCCTTAATAAGAGTGGTGCTTGTGTCCCCAAAGGCGGGAAGCATAAAAATTCATTTATGGTATGCTCACCACCTTTAGGAACACATACCGCCGTTGTGTAGGGCAGTGTGTCTACCTAAAGGTGGGAAAAATAAAAAGAGAGGCCATTTTTCTTTGAATTTCACCCAAATTTTATCTTGAATCTATTTTTTATGTCGCAAGATATTCCACAAGGGCAGAAGAGTCTATTCACTGACGATCACCTTTGGAAATCAAAGGTTTCATCATACGAGAATTCATATGACGCTGTTGATACGACGAAGAGGAAGGTAGCCATGGAGATGTTGCATGAATTCCATAAGTCATGCTTCAGCCATTTCTTCAACTTGAAGAAGTTGGTGCACCAAGGATAATTGATTCGACTGATTGGATTGAGCTCGGTAGAGTGTGCCCAAAAACACCTATTGGAGTTCAACTTTGGTAGTATCAATGTGCATTTCACAAAAAGAGATTTTGCACTGGTGACGGGGTTGAAGTTCATTTGAAATATTGATGACCACTACTTTGGGATTGGAGATATAAAATAACACATATCTAAACCAAATACTTGAAGAATGTGGACACCCTTGGAAGAGCTGTTTGAAAAATACGAGTTCAAATATGACATAGATACGATGAGTTGGCCTTGCTACATTGCCTTAACTTCGACCTCCTTGGACTCCCCCGCAAATCCAAAACCTACATGAAGTTTGTAAGGCTTGTCAAGGATTTGGAAAAGTTCAATAACCATCCATGGGGGACCTACGTATATGGAGAGATAGCTCCTGCTATGAATTGCCTATTATAGCATCTTGGACCTACTAACAAGTCTGGCGCAACTAATATTAGAGTGTTCCCTATGGCTCTTTAGATAAACTATATGGACTTGTGATACATACATATTATATATATACGATTATTATAGTTTAATTGTACTTTTGATGTCACTGCAAGTGTGGGCATACAAGACTATTCTAGTTAGAAAAGGTTGGTTTTGTAAAGAAAAATGTAAGAAAACTTTAATATAACATTTGTTATTTTTGTTACCTATTTAGGATTTGACTAATATTGTTGGCTATTGTAGTATGATGTACATTGCACATTAGATCCACCTCCAGATGAGTTGAAGAAGCCTATATGAACCTTTTCAAACACGGTCATCTCAAGGATTTGTGTTGGGCCCCACCAATTGTTAAGCAGGTTTTGGAGGATCTTTTGGTTGAGGATTCACCCGATCCATATGTACCTGCAGCTAAAGTGACGGTGTAACGCCACACTCTCTCTCCAACCAATATTATCTCCAATTTAGCCACCACACTTCAGACGGTATAGAGTTTTTGGTCAAACTTCCCAGGAGGTCACCCATCCTAGGAATGCTCCCACTGGAGCACGCTTAACCCCAGAGTTCTTTCAACTCTGAAGCCAAACGCTCTGAAAAGGCCTTGGTTGTTAAGAGAGTGCTTACTTTACATTTGAACCATTACCACATGACCCCCTTTTCACACCCGGGCGATGTGGGATTGGACACCGATCTCTGCCAGTAAGGTAGCCTGCCAGTGCCTCGCACCCGCCCACACTTACTCTGGCTATGCCAGTAAGGTAGCCTGCCAGTGCCCTTTGCACCCGCCCACACTTACTCTAGTTTTTTAGATCCGGGTCGTCACAATGCCAGTAAGGTAGCCTGCCAGTGCCCTTTGCACCCGCCCACACTTACTCTAGCTTTTTAGATCCGGGTTGTCACAATCCACCCTCATTTAGGGCCCAGCGTCCTCGCTGGCACATTTCTGGCCTGGTACAGGCTCTGATACCATTTGTAACGCCACACTCTCTCTCCAACCAATATTGTCTCCAATTTAGCCACCGCACTTCAGACAGTATGGAGTTTTTGGTCAGAATTCCCAGGGGGTCACCCATCCTAGGAATGCTCCCACTGGAGCACGCTTAACCCCAGAGTTCTTCCAACTCTGAAGCCAAACGCTCTGAAAAGGCCTTGGTTGTTAAGAGAGTGCTTACTTTACATTTGAACCATTACCACATGACCCCCCTTTCCACACCCGGGCGATGTGGGATTGGACACCGATCTCTTCCAGTAAGGTAGCCTGCCAGTGCCTCGCACCCGCCCACACTTACTCTGGTTATGCCAGTAAGGTAGCCTGCCCGTGCCCTTTGCACCCGCCCACACTTACTCTAGCTTTTTAGATCCGGGTCGTCACAGACGGTGCCTACGACCATTGTAAGTACATTGGTATAAACTTATTACTAATTTATTAATTATTTAATTATTATTGTTTAACATTTTGATATGATCAGTGCGCATCTCGATTGCATTGAGCACTATCTAGATGGCATAGAACGCCGTCTATGTCTATCGACGACCACTTAGATAGAATGCAGATGTAGATGGCTGAGCTCTAAAATATTTGTGATGTTATTTTGGATAAATATTTGTGATGGTTGAGTCCTTAACTAATTTTTTTCCGTTATTTTACATTGAAACTTTGTATGAGCTCAACCACCAGCATTTTGCAGTCCACCAACACCTCCACATTCACCATTGGCATCACCACCACACAATCAGTCACCACCATAACCGCCACCTTGCAATCCACCATTAACTCCTTTGACATTGGGTGATCCACCGGCACCGTCACCATCCTGAGATGCGAAGGCGGATCTTGCGATCCATCGGTACCACCATTGGTCTTGGATGTGGTGGAATAGCTAGGCCAACTTGCAATGATACAGATACCAACTTTCAACCCTTGTCGGTAGCATTATTGATTACCAATTGCTAGCTAGTGGCATACATGATTTGTACCGACATTGACGATCCGTCAGACTGTGAAGAGTTTGCAGATCACATTGTCATGCAAAAGCACGAGCTGTATGATGGAGTACCAATGCCATTTGTGATCATCAGCTATCACGATGCGGAGCCATTATCTGATATGCCCAAAGTATCACATAATCGAGCAGGCCATGCGTATAAGCCCTCAGACATTACAAAGAGTCCATGGGTTAACCCTCAAGGATGGAGGGCTATCAAGAAATTAGATTTGTCGTGGACGTCTCCAGAGGATGTGGTGAAGCACTTCGCAGATTAGTATTTTTCATCAAAGTCTGATGCCATTCTGTATATCAAATACCACACAATATACCAACTAGCATTTGTTGGATAGCTCATGTCCAATGTAAGTATAATACTACAATTCAATTTATATAAATTAGTAAATTTATTTACTTATATGTTTATCCCATATTTTTGTTGGTATTTGATTGCAACAAATTGACAGATGCTGCTTCACATGCACAAACGGATTGTACATGCACTTTAGAGCTTTTTCCATAGCAATGTGCCATATTAGATAGTATTAATTGCACAATTTATCGACCTTTATTAAAAGTAAATTTTACAATTGATAACAATTTCATATATATACAATTCTCAAGCTTCTCGCATCCCTCATTATACATAAGTACGTCGACGGGACTAGCAACGCATAAAGACGATCATGGTCAACTTGTGATTCTGTAAGTATGCTTGCTTTTCTTGTCAATGTAATTTCTAAACCCTAAACCACCAAACTTTTGCTTTTCATGTGCAATTATACATGCTAGTGAACTACAAGAACATCAACTGGCTTGCAGCGCGAATCAACCTCTGAATGCTATTTGTAGAGCTATACGACCCCAACCTTCATGGCTCAGATGGAAAAAAGCAGCTAGTGTCAAGTGCCTACAAGTTGTGATCTCATGGATATTGAAGGAATTTAATATGCACAAAAATTGTCCTGATTTAAACGACTTTGAAAAGCCTTTTATGATCAAGGTGGTGGATGCCCTGTTGGCATAACAATCCATATCATAAGTATACAGTCTTATTATGTTCAATAACTAAAAAAAAAACATTTAGCTAGGGAATCTAGTTAATAAAATTGTTATTTATTTATTCATACAGTTACTAACTATAAGAACATTGATAATGTAGTGGGGATTATGGTATGTTTGTATTGAGATGGATCGAGAACAAATTTGTTGAGTACCATAGAATATCCCGCAAAGCAAAATCAGTTGCACATGTAAAATCTATGTTGTGGAGCTACATGCGTAGAAATTTAGGGAACTAAATTGTAAATTGAACATTTAGTATTTTTTTCCAAAATGTAATTTATTAAGTGTACATTATTAATGCAAAAAGTGCAAGTTTTTATATATTATTAAAAAATTGTGCAAGTTCAATACAAAATTTAACATTTTCAAATCACTTGATCATAATGAGTACAAAAAATTAGCATTGCTCATCTTCGGGTACTAGTACTTGGCTCCATCCGACCACTTTGACGCTAAAACCCTTGAGGTCTCCCGGTGGTGCTCTCAAAAGAAATGGAGAACGTACATGTTTTCATGTTATGAACCGTACGCGTACACCATCCATACTTTTTCACAATATGATTATCCCTTAAGATAAAATATGATTAACCTTAGGCCTCCCCACCCTCCTATGAAATTTTGGTGGAAGTACAATCCTAGCAAGAACCGCATCAGATGCATGCCATTGCTTTGGATTACCTAATGGATAAATAGTTTATGAGTAAGCATTACAAAGGGTTTTGGTTGGAGTAGAAAGGATCACACAAACTATAACAGTTATATTGTGCTCCCTACAAATAGCAATGGTATGTACACACGGGTACCCATCTAGCATGAAAACATTACATGAGCAAGTTTTGTCTTGCAAATTGACCATCCTAATTAGATCACCTCCGAGACCTTCAAACTCATATAAGTCAACAGTGACGATGTAGAAAGAAATGGCAATTTTCCTATGTTTTTTCAATATCACATCCATCACCTCTGTAACCGATGTAGCCGTGTAGTTTCTCGCTTTGTTTTACCTCTCTACAAACCACTCCTGCAAAGTCTTTTGTACAAATGAAATAAGTAGAATGATTGTCTTCGATCTAGCATCTTTGAGTTTAGTGTTCATGCATTTAGCAATATTGGTGGTCATGATATTGTACTTATTACCTCTAAAATGTGCACGGTCCCACTTTTCTGGATTTGCTTCGATGAGATATTAATAACATTCTCTACTAACTCACCCAACTGCCCCATACAAATAGGAAAGTCTTTGGTAAGGTACGCTCTGGAAGCTAAGTAATAATAACTTTTTATACTCTTCCAAATATAACATTCTATTCTTGGATATTTAGCCTTTATGTTTTTAAATAGGTGGTATTGTAGTATCCATGTGATACGTTGGGAAAAACTGATTGTATTGCACTCGCAAAGCTTGGATGTCTATCAATGATGAATACTTTATCATTGCGGTCTCCATGTGACTCATTGAACTTTGAAAAAACCACAAATATGATGCATCATTCTCGATCGGTCCATTCCAAAATGCTAATGAATAAAGTTGCTCATTCCAATCTAAACAAGTTGCAATGTACAAAAAACTGCCATATTTATGTTTCAAAAATGTCTCATCCACAGCGACCACAAACCATACGTATTGAAATCCTCAAATGGAAGTTCTGATGGCCATAAAGTAGTGTTCAAATCTATTTTTTGAGTATGTCTCGATGCAAGTGAATGAACCATGACTGGTTGTTTCAAAGATAGCATACCATAGTGGTAGCTTTGCATACGGCTCTTTGGGAGTCCTATATGCATACATGTGTGCACATTCTCTAGCCCTCCAAGCTTTATAGTAGCTTATGTTTTCCCCAACCTCTTTACGTACGTCTTCAATTAAATATTTCAGTTTGAATTGACATCCAGTAGTAGTAAACTTTGACTGGAATATTTGTTCAATTACTGAACTACTAGCTTGTCAATGAACACGATGTATAAAGTCCAAATTGTAGGTATGAGTTGAGACATACTCTAATTTTCCATAATGCAATTCTGGACATTAGGGTTGCACAGAGTTTCCATGTACTATTATTATCAACGCATGCATCATCAAATTGCCTGTGTTAGATTTCTTTATCTTGAACTCATATTATTCTTGTTTGCAAGAATACTCAACTTCTTTTTTTGCTCTCCTTTAATTGCATACATTTGGTCTTTCTCAAATGTAATTGTAGAACTATATGAGGCATGCTAAGAAGGTGGGATTGGAGGAAGAGGTAAACCATGAAAAGGCAAGGGATAAAAAAACTAGCTACTTTCAGCATGTCATTCGTCAACCATAGGGGTAACACTACGTGGACTATCACTGTGCATACTATTAACGAAAAGGACTTTCATGTTGAACGTCATGACCGTATTCAACACTGTCACAGTGTGGAATGCCCTGTCCATTATGATTACAACATCATCATCGTCATAATCATTACGATTGTTATCATCACTATCATTGAGAAAATCATCACCACATGGGACATCTTGATAAGAGCTGTCATGATCATCATGCATCTCCCACTGTCCAAGAAAGTCATGATGTATATCTTCAATATTAAAAATGTTCAAACCTGGGTCTTCATTGAATTAAGTTTTCGATACTTGTGTTTCTAGCACAAGATTTTCTAGATTGGGCACTAGGGTAGCAGACACTTGCACTATTGGATACTCGCCCATACATTGGCTATTTCCTCTTAGGGAAAAATGTATGAATGGAAAATGGTTGTTGCCACTACCCAAAAAAAAAAATTAAAAACGTACATGTATATTTTTTGCCAGATGCAAACTCCTAAAATGTGGCATAGGAGGAACTACCACCCGCTCAACTATGTCAACATACAATGGAGATCTATAGAAGGATGAGTTGGTAATCAAGGTTTCAATAACATTATCACTTCTCTATCACTACTGTAAAGACACTACGACACATTTGAAACATTAAGTGCGAAGAAAATTTTCAAATCTAAATCATATTCATGTTTGTTCAAACCTAATGATTTATAAATTTCATCTTTCAAATCACATAGTGTAGACCTATTTTTTACGTATGTGGCTTTCATCTTTACATTTTCATGAATCCACAAGCCCAGTTGATTACAAGTCCACTTTCCATCATATGAGATGTGTATCGGAAGCATTTCATTTCACTACAATTGAAATATTAAAAATATCAATTGTATGCACCACGAGCATTTTTACTATTTTTCTAACATGTCCATTTCCTTCAGTGTGCCACACCCTAATTAAAAGTGGCTTATAAGGCAGTAATATGTGCCTCACATTGCCCAACTCACCTCACACCCAACAATTAGCCTCACACAACCTTTGAGTTGGGCGGTGTGGCATAACATAGGATGGTGTGAACCCCTGCACACACCATCCAACATTTGCACACACCGCCCATTTAAACACACGGCCCTACATTTGCACACATTGCCCAAAATTTGCACAAACTGGCAAAAAATTGCACACATCGCCCAATGTTTGGGCAGGGCAGTATTGTTGTCGTTCAACCTCCATGTTTCTAGTTTTTTTTTTTATTTTTTCATTCAAAACAATTTAAAACACACACAGAGCATTCAAACACGTTAAGATACAATCTAACAATATTATTCTAACCAAAAAAAAAACCAAATTACCTTTGTTGGTTGTTGGAGTTAGGTTTGTTGTTGTTAATAACTTCAAAAAAACTTGAAAATAGAGTATAAAACTTGCAAAAGTTAGATGTTGTTAACCAGTGACAAAATTGAGAGAAAATAAACAGAAAATTATAAAACATGAAGGAGAATGAACAGGGATAGTAGAAAAGTGGTAGTTATTTGCTAAAAAAAAAAGTATAAATGGTAGGTAGTAACGGCATTAAACAAAAAAATGGTAAAATGGGCAACATGGGTATGGGGTGGTGACATAATAAGCATGAATAACTAAATAAAAGAAATGAACATGAATAGTTAATTTCTTAATGAGGTGGGGTTCCGTACAAAAATTTTATTTAAATATAAATATGAATATTTGAAAATATATATATATATATATATATATATTTATTTATTTATTTAATCAAATATAATAATATGTAGAAAGTGTATACACTTTTTTTTGCCTATATCTTGTTTAAATGATTAATATGACGAATCTTTACCATTTTAGATATGAATTTCCAAGAGATAAAATTGGATGAGACAGATTGATGTCCTATATTAAAGTAATAATTGTGTAGATATATTAGAGTATGAGCTTTCATAAAAAAAAATTAATAATAATAATATGTATATACTTGGTTTGTCACTAGAAATAATAATTAGAAAGTAAAACTAAAAATAGCAAAGCTACTAGGGTTTTATGCAAAATGCTTCAAAAAGAGCCCTAACTAAATAATAGTAGACATTAAACTTTTTAATTTTAGTTTATTTTTGTACTTTCCAGTTTCTGTATGTTGCAATTTAGGCATTCTATTTTATTGAGCTCGATATTTTTAATTTAATGCACATTGATTCTTTAATATCAACCAACAAATTATTATTTTTATGATGCTCCACATACTTAAACAAATTAAAAGATATCAAATTCAGTTTGTAAATGTCATAACCCATACTCTATAATTGTAATAAGGTTTGAAAACAATAAATATCAAATTTATAAAGGGTTCAATATACATCTAATAAAATATATAAAAAAGTGTTTAAATTGACAGATTTTAAAATCACATTTCACAACAAAAAAAAAATACTAAATTGTAATTAATAATAAATAGTAATTCACAAAAAAAAAATTGAAAATTTGAATAGAGTTACCATTTAGTCTACCAACATATGTACCAAATGTGTGTATATATATATCATTACTTTATTGGTTAATATATTTATATAATGATATGGATAACTAAACCTAAAGAATAACTTTAAAATTTATTTATACCAATGCTCCTTAACTTTTGAAATGTGTGATACTTTGCCCCTTAACCTTTTACATTAACAGTCATGCCATTTATTTACTCTAAATGTTACTCTAATACTCATTTATCATTATTAACTGTTAAATAATATATTTTTTCCCATATGCCTTTCACTTGCAACACCAAGAGTGGTAGTTTTTATCTTTATCACTTCATCTAACTCTTTATTTCTCTAAAAAGTTTGAAAAAACAAAAGAAAAAAAAATCAAAAGAGGAAGAGCAAAAGATTTTAGTATTTAAAAAATTATAGGAAAAATAAAATTTTTGTCTTGTAGAAACAATTCCAAAGTCTAATTCATATAGGGAGCGTTTGTTTCACCGGATAAGGGATCGGATTAGATTTTGAAATCCAATCTCCTCCCTTAATCCGGTGTTTGGCGATGGCATCGGATTAGGAAATCCGATTCTAAATCCCATCTGGTGCATCTAGTTGTTTTCTAATCCTGGGGTGAGGAGCGGGATTGTAAGACCCGGACTTGGATTTCGTCCAAAATTGCGATTTGGCTGCTCCTAAAAGTGAATCGAGCTGCTCCCTTCTCCTTCAATAAATCTGCTTTAATCTTCCGTTAATCGATTGTCCCTTCTACGAATCGGGTTTTCCTTACCTTCAACAAATCTTGTTCGACTCTATACATTGACCTCGCCCCTTCTAAATCTGCCGTGCACATACAGGTTTGTCTAAACACCATCTTTTTCTCTTCCTTTTCTGCCCAACTTTGTAGCTCTCAGCTACTCATAATTTTTTTTTAATTTTTCAGCACCAACTAGTGCTATTTCATCTGGTATTGTAATTTTTAAGGAATTTAGTATTATGTTTTTCCATATTTTTCTTTGAAAGTGTAGTACATCGTAAACAAATCTTCCAATTGTGAAAATGAAATGCTTCACTGAAACAAATCTCCATCGTAAACATCATGGAGACAAGATGTTTGATGAAATGCTTCTTATGTTTTTAGATTTGCTTGTTTAGTATCATTGTGTTTAACATGAAGTTTGAACTGATCATGCATTTGTTTCTACATTATTTTGGGTGGACATGTGTGTGGTGTATGGGCTTGATCATATTGTGATATGCGAACACTTTATGGATCTACCAGTGTGATGTTATATTTCTTAATTGTGAAGTTTGAATTCTCAAAAGAATTTAGGACTAAATTTGTGTGGTTTAGATAATGTTAAAGACTGGTATTATATATATTCTAGTGGTGTAAATAATACTAAAGACTGGTACCATATTCATTTGAGTGGTTTTAGTAATTGGTCAAATGTGAAACTTTCACCATAAGATGGACCTGTCTTGAATTCATCATTTAGAAACATTTTATACCCTAATGGCTTTAACATATTCTTTCTTTAGCATTTGAAATACAACTACGAAATTCATTACTACATGTATAAGAACTGTGAGTTTCCTTTTAGCCACATAACCAATAATACTTAACTACTGGAAGAAGCTTTCCAAATTTATTTCAAAGTAGTTGAACAAATTCCAAATTCATTACAAGTTCTTTATATGTTGTTGTGAACATTTTCTTTTTTTTTGGTAAACATATTTGTGAACATATATGTTGTTGTAAACATATTTGTATTAAATTATAACATATTTGTATTAAATTATGTTTAATATTTTCCAAATGACATAATATTATATTTCAACAAGTAATATAATTAGAAATATATTACAATATATTTTATATATCATGTTTATTTAAATTAATAATTAAAAATACATTTTATAATATATTTTAAAAATTATAAAATATATTATTAAATTGAAATACAATCTAATCCAGTCTGAGACAGCACCAAACACAGTATATCAAATCATGTCATTTAATCTGAGACTGCACCAAATACAAGATAGGATTTGAGAAATTCAATCTTACTTATATCTAATCCGATCCAATCATACCAGTTATATCTGATTTAATCTGATCCTACGTACCAAACGGTGCCATAAGGATGTAACTATATATCTATTACCAAAATTTATTTATAATTCTTGTTAACAATGATTAGACTCAGAATTCATTTTTACGTGATAATTTTTTAAATTTTTTTATTTTAAGTCTTTATAATCTTCTGCCTTTTTTTTTTCTTTTTTTTTAAATTTAAAAAAAAAAGAGTTAAATGAAACAAAAAAAATATAATTATTCATATTAACATTGCATGTAAAAAAAAATATTATTATTTAATAATTAATAATGAAAAAAATATTTAATAACATTTAAAATTAATAAAAATATAATCACTAAATTTAAAAATTTAAAAACAAAATGTATCGCACCAAATGTTAAATAAAAGCGTAAATGTAAATAAATTTAAATATAATTTAATAAAATAATAACACTAGACAAAATACTACGTTTGCTATTATTTAATAGTTAATATTCCACGCTTCGTACACAGCAGTGCTAAGAACCAATCACAGTGCGCGTGGTGTCAAACAAAAAATCCCGAACATGTCACAGTCTTGGTTGACAGCTCTTTTGGAAACTCCATGTCCTAAAATCCCAAATTCCTTTACACTCTTTCACCTTTCTCGGATCAAAAACCAAAATTCCAACCAACCACCGCGACCCAGTTTCCCACCGCCGCAATCTACTGCTTTTAGATTTTGGGTTCGGCGGATTTCTGTTCTATCACTGAGCTCAGATCTCGCGCTCACTATCTTAGGCAACTCGTTTCAGTTTCGGTTCCAATTAATTCGTTGTTTCGGTTTTGTTTTCTCAAGCTCGGGTCCGTTTGGTTTCCGAGATAAAGGTAAACGAATTTTTATCTTTTATTTATTTATTTATTACGGTTTGTGTGTTTTGGCGTTTGTTTTCCTGTCATTTATTTGTTGAATTTTTAAAAGAATTGGTGGCGGTGTTCGTCTCAGGAAGAAAAAAAAGTGGGAGTTGGAAGATTTGGGGAAGAGTTGGATAGGAAACAAGAATTGGGTTATGAATTGAAGTCGGAGGTTTTTTGTATGTGTTGGGGGGCAAAAAAAGAATTAGGAAATGAATGTGAGCCATGCATCGGTTCACCCAGTGGAAGATGCGCCGACAACAGAAGGAGGGAATGCACCGAGGGTGAGGATGAAGAATATTCAGGGCATGCCCGGCACCCCTGGTGGACTCGTCCTTCGTATCACCCAGTTTTTGTTTGCAGCTGCAGCTTTGATTGTCATGGCTACAACTAGTGACTTCCCTTCTGTCACTGCCTTTTGGTAACACTTCCTTACCAACCTTTTTTCTTTTTTCTTTTTCTCTTTCTTTTGATTGTTTGTTTGATTGTTCTATTCTTGGTTGCAAGCATTTTTTAGATAACCCATGTAGTCGGTGACAGAACATGCTTAGTTTGAGGCTTTGTTTAATGCAGTGAAGAAGATGAACAGCAATGCATTTTAGTTAGACTTTTACATTTTAACCTTGAAACTGAAAGCAGCCCAGATCATCTAAATGCATAACTGTTGATAATGTAGAAAATGCAACTGGTTAGAATAAGTTCACTGTGATTAGTAAGGCTGCGGCACTTTTTCTATAACTAGTGTCTTCCCTTCTGTTACTCCCTTTTGATGACAATTCCTTTGCAACTTCCTTTTATTTATTTTTTTATTTATTTTTATTCTTTCATTGTTTGTTTGATTGTTATAATATTGGCTGTAAGCATTTTAGGACACACCCAAGTGTTCAATTTCGCAACTTGTTTGGTTTTAGGTTTGTTTAATGCAGTGGAGAAGATGAACAACAATGCAACTTAGTTGTAACCTTGATAATGTGGAAACATTTAGGTTGAAATAACTTCACTGTGTGTGATTACTAGGGCGCTTCTTATGTAACAAGTTTGTTGTTTAAGACAGAAAAGGGACATGGTACTTGTTTTACCACTCATTTGGATGCTTAATGAGGAAAGCAAAAGGAAAATAGTTATTCTTTTTTGCTAAAAAGAATACTGGGCTATAGAGTTGTTTTACCTTTTGTTAAGAAACTAAATAGTTATTAGCTTGTAAATTGTTCAATACTTCTTAATCCTTTCAAAAGTGATTATTTGCTTAAACATATATATATGGTAACCTAGACACATGTTCTAGTATATCTAAACTTTTGAGAGTTGACAAACAGCACTTAAGTGTTCACATCAACAGATCAATGATAATGGTTAATTTTTCAACTGCTTGTTCTCATGTATTGATATATATGTATTATGGAATTTTAACTGTTTAGATTTTATGGTTTGTGACATCTTGTTCCCATATTTTTTAGTTCTTTTAGGATGATATGACTTCTGCCTTCTCTCCATGTATTCTCATCATGCTCTTGGAAAGACATTAAATATATTATTTATGTGACATGAAATTAGAAGCCATATGAATGTCTACGTTGTGGCATTTTATGTGGAGTATGGATACTAAATTTGTTCCTCTTAACTATGTCATTTGGAAAAAAATCTTGTCAAAGTCACAACTGGGAGTCGGGAGGAAAAGGAGAAGTTTAATTTATTTTGGTTACACTAGATACTTGTGTAATCCATTTATTTGTTTCCTGTAATTGTTGTCAAGATGAGTGAATTACCAATAGTGGCTATGCGATGTGTATGTGCATACTCATTTAGACCTTGGGCATGGTAAAAGACATATATACATTAGACATTTTCATCTTTCCACAGGTCTTAGTTAGGAAAATTTGACCTAGAGAATCCTGTACCTGATGCTTGTACCCTAGTCAATGTCAAGTATGAGGAATTTAATTTAAGCAAATAAGTCATACCTTTGTATGCTATAATACTTCTGTTGAAAATCTATCTGTAAGTTTCTTTTAGATATGTTCTCTTTTACTTGACCAATTTTTCAGTATGAGTAAGTTTGTCATGTCAATCTATGGATATGCTTCTTACACAAGTTTTTTTTTCTGTCATTTTCTAAATCAGCTACCTTGTAGCAGCAGCTGGTTTGCAGTGTTTCTGGAGCATTACATTAGCCATTGTTGACATTTACGCCCTCTTGGTCAGTCGCTCTTTGCAAAATCGTCGAGTTGTCAGCCTATTCACCGTTGGTGATGGGGTAAGGTTATTTTATCTAATAATTGTAGCAAACATTTTATTAGTTTTAGTACATGTCAATACCACCCTTGATTACCTGATTTCCTATCCAATTGGTATTTGGGTAAACTAACATTGCTGGTACTTGGTAGTCTCAACATTTTTTTCAAAATTGATTACCTGCATTATAGATAACATTTCTATGGATGTCTCATCAAAGAACTTCATATGGTTTTAGCAATTTGGATAGAACTTCATATGGTTTTAGCAATCTGGATTGCTTTTTTAACATGTACTTTTACCTGATCCTTTTATAGTACAGTTGTTGATTTTTTTTCCGTTATTCATTATTTTTGTTTTATTATTCTTATTTTAAAAATTGTTAATAGCTATAGCTAAGCTTCTTTAATATAAGTTTCCTTTGCAGAACTTTTTTGTTAATATTTAAATCTATTTCTACCATAATGCAAGAAAAAACAGAGTTCAAACTGACATAGAACTAGTATAAATTATTAGCTAATAACCAATCATGTAAAATGGAGCCCTTAACTAAGTCTGGGCTATTTTTATTTAACTAAGGGAAAAAAACCATTGATTTCACCTTCCTATATGCTTTTGTTTTTTTGGGTAAAAACCTTCCTATATGCTTTAATTATATGGCAGCTTCTTTTATAATCTAGAATGCTGTATCTCCTACAGTTGTCATGTTAGGTTATCATGGTCCTGTTTTGATCTTATGGATGCTAACTTTTTTATTTCTAACAGATTTTGAGATGGTTATGTTATTAACTATGAGAAGGGATGGATTTAACAAAATTAAAAGGGTTGAGTGTTCTATCATGAAACTTTACTATCAAGTTCATTAACATAAAAATTTCTCCATGGTGTCAATCTCTCGCGTACTTGAATATATGATAGGGGAAATGATTTTGAAATTCCAGAAAATCCTCAGTCCAGTAAAGATGTTCTTTTTGTCGTGCAACTTCTGTTTCCTTTTCTTGTGATTTCATTTCTTTGATTTTGAGTGGGTTTGTTCAAGTTGTATCGTTTTATGAATTAATCAATTTGCCTTTTTTTCACTACAGATGACATCCACTCTTACATTCGCTGCAGCTTGTGCTTCCGCTGGCATCACAGTTTTAATCGACAATGATCTCGGTAGCTGTGCCCACAACCATTGTGCACAATTTGAAACTGCTACAGCCATGGCTTTCATTACTTGGTTCACATCATTACCATCTTTCCTACTCAATTTTTGGTCTCTGGCATCTAGATGAATGTGTAACAAACAACAAAAAAGTTGAAGATAACATGAAATTTTTTGTTTGCGGTGTGTTGTAATGCCCTTGGCAATGTTGGTTATATTTTTGTGAATAGTTTGTTTGGTTTTCTTTTTTCTTTTTTTTTCTTTTTTTCTGCAATATAAAGATTTCAGGTGGTGAATATGGGTGGTGGGTGAAATATCCTCTCCATTTGAAGATCGAATTGTTCGAAAATTTTGGTTTAGGTGACACTGTAGATTTGGTTGATGAAAATATTTGTTTGTAAGGTTACTTGATCCTGTTTATATGTCAGCAATATCAATAGAACTGCCCTTTCGGGTATTGGTTTCTCGCTTGGGAAGGAAAATAGGAAACTTTTTATGGATGTATTTCACTGGGCCAGATAAAGAAAAGTCCAGTGAGACCTTTGTTTCGGCCCATAAAATGAGGCCCAAATTGAAAATACGAGTATATCATATAAAATATAGTAATTAATATTTATCCATTAGGCCTGTGTTCAATGTTCAACCTATATAAATGGTTATTACCAAAAAATTAAAATTAAATAGAATTTCAGATTTGGTTAAAATTAAGTTATGAATATATAAATGCTACTGTTTTCATCATATAATTCCAATATTAATTTACATAAACCTAAAAATGGAAGTTACGACCTGTGGTGGTTATTACTAACTGGGTGGGTAATTTAGTTTAATTATTATTTCTTGTAGCATATGGTTATGTACAAGCCATAACATTTGTATATACATGTATACGTAGGGGTGGACTCATTAGGGTTGGTTAGGTTTTTGGACAAATTTTTAACCAATCCAATTAGTTTGGGTTTTTTAATCATTAACCCAAACAAAACCAATAACGCTAATAAAATCAAACTAAACCATTTTTGCTCGATTTGATTCAATTCGGATTATTGATTGTGTAAGCTAAAAATTAATGTTTTATATGGGTCCATATTGAAGCTCAATTCTAGCCTAAATTGATTTATCTTCTAAAATAGCAACAATTTTTTTTTTTTTATTGAACTGTGAAGTATCAAAACAATAAATAAAATAAAACTAATGTAAGAAAAGAAAATTACAAATAAAACCATAGTCTAATAAGCAAAATTTTGAATGTAAAATATAACTACAAGTCTACAATCATGACACAAATATTTATATATTTATTAATATTTATTTTTATTATCTTTTGTACATGTATCAGTTTAGTTTGGGTTGGGTGAGAGTTAATTTTCTCCAACCCCAACCCAAACTGAAAATGATCAATTTTTATCATGGAAACCCAAACTGAATCGATTACAAAGTAAAACCAAACCGAATTTGATAACTTAGTTTGGTTCAGTTTGGCAATTTGGCTCGGTTTTTGTTCATCCCTATAGTATATGTATATAATTTATTTAGTCATTTAGTCATGTTAAAAATATAAAAATTATCCAACATAGCATACAATGTGTACCAAGATGTAATTTGAGATGGTACACATAGCCAATAAGTATTTTTTTTTTTAATAAGTAAAAAAAGATAGCTCATAATAGTATCATAGACATCAAGCTTAAGGTCCTGCACCACACGACATAGCAGCATGGGAAGCATTTACATGTGTAAAAATATAAAATGTTAAATCAACGATTTCTAAAAACTCTAGGTTTTTGATTGTTGAAAACGCTTGGGAAAAAAAAGTTACCAGGTTTGGAGTGGCACAAAATGAAAAGAAGTCTCTTCAACACTTCTAAAGCCTTAAGATCATGGAACAAAGAGGTGTTCTAGTTCGCTAATAGCAAGATTAAAGAGTTGGAAGAAGAGCTTAAGAACCATCAAAACCAAGGAGGTCCCTCCGAAGCAAGGCAGATGAAAGTGTTAGCAAAATTGAAAGTTCATCGGGCTAGGTGGGAATTTATCATTCTCTAGAAATCAAGAGAAATTTGGTTATGAGAAGGCGATCAAAACTCCAAGTTCTTCCACACAAGTGTCCTGGTGAGGCAAAGGAGAAATAGAGTTATGGCAGTCAAAGATGATCAAACTTTGATTTATGACTCCAAAAGTTTTGGAGATTATTTTATACAAAATTTGAGTGATATTTTCCAATCTCATTATCCTCGTATTTCTTGGGAGATAGACAGACTCGGAAACAATTATGTCAATGAAGGTATAAATTTGGAGTTGATCTGGATCCATTCTACATAGAAAATAAAGGAAGTTATTTGGAACTTACATTCTCTAAAAGCTTGAGTCCAAATGGTTTCCCACACCTATTTTTACAAGCATTATTGGAGGATTGTCCATGAAATGATGGTGAAATATACTCATGAGTGCTTTAGGCTTGGCCGAATTCCACTAGGCAAGAATTGATCTTTCATTGTTTTGGTGCCTTAAATTGGAAAGCCTTTGAATTTCAACCATTACAGGCCTGATTGCCTTTGTAATTTTACTTAATATTTCAAAAAGCTGATTAAGTAAGCTGATGGGCAAGATTATCTCCTCTCGTCAAGGGGCTTTGTGAAAGATAGATGGATTGCTAAAAATACGGTGATGGCTTAGAAAGTGATGGCTTAGAAAGTGATTTGCAAATTACGATGACATAAATGGAAGAAAGGTTTGGCTTATGAAAACTAATTTGAAAAAGGCATATGATAGGCTTGAGGGAGCTTCTTCGATAAAGCCCTTGCTGCTCGGGCTTCAAAAACTTATTCATAATTGTGTGAGTATAATCAACTATGCACTGCTACTCAATGTAGGTGTTTGTGGTAATTTAAACATAGCCGTGTAATTTGTCAAGCTGGCCCATTTTTTTGTTTCCATTTTATACTTGTCTCTGAATTTCTCTCAAGACTGTTAAGTGAGGAAGAAAAGGAAGATAGACTTCTAGGGATTAAAATAGCCCGTAATGCCCATGTCATATCCCATCTTATGAAATGGTGCAAAAGGTTTTCAAAAGATGAAAACCATATGAAATGGAAGCACACTAAGAGAAAAGACAAAATGAGAGTGAAATATTAACGGAGAAAAGTTTATAAAACTTAATCAACGATTTAGATCAAGATTTAGGAATTTCAATCGATGACTCCAAATACGCGTCTTTTGGTATGAAATGACCGAGAAGACATGCATCATTGAGAAGCCAGAATATTGCTTCATGTCAAGACACTGAAATAAATCCATTTAATGGTTGTACTAATTGAGCAAAATAGATAATCATGATAATTTGTTTAGATATTGCATCAGATGTTTCAAAAAAAGCCACTCTCCTAAGCGAAGCCTTCACTTAGCATAGTGAGGTGGGGGATGGGTGGGGGTAAATTGTATGGGTATATTTACTCAACCAATGACATATTTTCAATTGAGCAAAGATTAGCCTTCACCTCAGCAGTTCAAGACATCTGAGGAAATTTGTGACAGTTTAAGGAGTCATCGTCAAGCCGAGCCAACAGAATGTTTAGTCTACTTAAGCGTTGACATTCCTTGTTAACTTGTCGACCAAGCCCAGTCTCAAAGGCAGTGTCCTCGTCACAGAGCAATTGAGTTATATCAAGTTTGAAGCTATATCTCCTCGTTACAAAATAGCTATGCTATATCACTTCTTGTGCTATATTTCATATGGATCCATATCTAATTAGCAAAAGCCAACTCAACACAAATGCACCAATACGACCACTTAAAGTAATCAATGTTCTAAATAGTCAGGGTAGATAGAAACCCTAATATCCTCAACGCCGTGTGGTCCAGACCATTAGGCTAGAGGCCCTATTAAGGATTGTTTCATAATCCTACAAGGAATCAAACTCATATTCCTAGTAGGAAACTATGCTAAGGATAGTATATAAAGACATCATTTGGCCAATCGATGTATACTATCATAACTCACACACAAGCTTTCTACAAACCCTAGCCTTCAAATATTTCAACTGACTTAAGCGTCAGAGTGTCTTTGACTAATACCACTTAGGTGCCCTCAAAGATCTTTTATGATCTGGCTTGCTTTGCAAGTTTAAATTACTGATACAACAACTTAGGATGATATTGAATCTGACCTCAACAATAATGTAAATAGAGTTTGTTGTGGGGCTTTAGATAAAAGCTAATGGGCTCACACAAAGTCTACAAAAGATGACAAGGCCTTAAAGTAAAATCATCAGGCCTTGCCCAGAGCAAGGTGTGGGGAGGCCATATGTGAGGAGAGTAAGTCACCATATGAGACCCATTCCCACATAGCAAAACCTTATTTCTTCTCCATTGTCACTGTCGCCATCAAATAGAGTAAGGTTTTATAACCAACAATCTCCACCTTCAACATTATGCATAAAAGATAAGTTGCCAAAGAGTTTAGGGACTCTTTCTTTTATGCCTCGTTAGAAAATAATATTCCTACTCTCTCTCTCTCTCTTCTCTCTAGAAAACCCATTTACTAAAGGAGTATTCTTTCTCACCTTGACCGAAAACACCATAAAAAAAAACTCATTTTCTTGAATGGAGTTTAGAGAGGGAGAGAATCATTTGGAGCCATGACTAATTTTATCATCGAAAAGGAAATGCCAGTGACCCCACCAGTGCCTTTCTGACTGGTTTGTTTCTATTTTGCATTGGAGAAACAAGCTTTGCAAAGATTGGAGGATACACCCAAAAATTGAGAACAGTAAAGTTGTCAAACACGGCTCATTTAAAGGTTAGCTTATTAATATTTGTGTCGTATTTGTACTTGTCTATTTATTTATCGCTCATGTCATTCTCCCATTGGCACATTTGTGTTCGTGTTGACCTATTTATGCTCATACAAACATATTTTTTTAAATACAGTTGTTGTAGCTGATTTTCGGTTTCTCCTTGAGTGATCGGTTTGAATCTTTCCATGGCTGCTAAACAAATAAATCCAGTTAGGGGGCGCTGGTGGGGTCATTGGCATTCTCCTTGCTATGGTTAAGTCAACAACAATCTCCACAAAAATATATATATATATATATCTTCTTCTTCTCTTATATTTGGTGTGAAAGAAAAGAAAAAACTCGATCCATCTTTGTGTGTGTTCTAGTAATGAGAGAAGAAACAAACTAAGGGGGAGAGAAAGAGAAAAATAGAGAGAAATTCAATAGAGAGTTCTAGAAAGGTGATTGGAGGCGTGAATCCCTAGAGTCATTTTCCTTCATCTTTCTTTTTCTCTTTCTACCAAAAATCTTTGGTTGAGAATCTAGGGCACAATTCCCATTTTATTGATTTGTTGACATATGGAATTTGGCTACTTTAATTCTTCATTTCTTTCCCAACTATATGTGAGCAAGAGAAGGGCTTTGGCTTTTAAAATTTGCTAGGTTGAGCCCAACTTAGTCCCCTCACACTAATTACCTTTGGGCTTTATTTTGATCACTGAATCAATTGTCACTTGTCTAACCTAGAGTTTTACTTTTGTTTCATTTTTCATACGGTTGGCCTTTTCAGTATTCAAACTTCAGGAACAAATAGACTGCCACATGAAAAGCTCATACAGCTCGATCATTACTTCTATGGTCTCCCTCTTAGCCCTTATAAGCTAGTTCTTGAGCTACTGAGCTGTAGAAGCCCGTACCTGATCTTCTTTCCTAAGCTCGTAAACTTTCTATTTAAGATCAGCATATTTCTTAATCATGGCACACTCGAAATCGACCTCACATTTTTTGCCTCCTCAAGATCTTTCTTAACATCCTTCAAGTGCATTCCAATGGCACTGAAGCTAAAGGAAGACCAACTCTCAAAGCTTACAAAAGCTTATCAAGTTCTAGTTGCAAAAGTTGAAGAGCAGTTTGATACTGGGGTTAGATCTGCTATTCGAGAGATCAAAGCTAGATTTACTGACCTCAATCTCAGTGTGTTGGATCAAGCTTCTGATCAATAACCAGCTCCACCAGCTCCCAGTTTTGAGCCTTTTGGCCCAACTCAACCATATCTTGTTTCTGAACTATTAGACCCAGCTCACTTAGCCTCGAGCTCTAAGCCTGCAAGCCCAACTTTCGAGGCAACTGCATATTTTACCTCTCAAATCTGATGCAACAGCAACAAACTACCCCGAAGCTAATTCTAGTTTATTTGCAACCTTTTAGTTTTATCTTCTATACTTACACACATCTATTTTGGACTTTTTGGATAATGCCAGGCTTGCTAGATTAGGTTTTATTTTGGTAGTTCATACCTCATTTTATTTTTATTTTGGATAATTCGCACCCAGAGTACCTAAACTTTATCGGATTTTACAAACAGATACCCAATTTTATTTTATTTTGCATTTTAGTACCTAAATTCGCAAAAGTGTTGCACCGTTAGTACCTACGTCCCTTTTTGTCCAAAAATTTCATTAACCTCACGTGTTACTCACATGCAGGGGCAAATATCGTCTCTTTACCTTTCCAAAATACTAGATTTTTTTCCTTCCTCTTTTTCTCTTTTCTCTCTCCTAAAACTAGAAAAAATTCAAAAAAAACTCATTTTTTCTGTGTAATTTGTATTTTAGATTGATTAAATCTTTATATTTTAGACTAAATTTATGTTATTATACGTTGTAATTTGTTTGTGGTTGAAAATGGTAGAAGATTACATGATTAAATTAGCAAAATGCATAAAAATGATACAAAAAAGATTCCAAACCCGTGCATTATGTAATTTGAGTTGGATATGAAATTTCAGTGGGTATTATACCAAATTGACCATTGAGCTTCATCGGGAATGAAGAGACGAAGCCAACGGGATAAATTTTGTCAAAAATGGTGGTTGAAATCATAAAATTCCGGCTGGCAAAACAACCGGGTCGCGTGACCCGATTCATTGAAACGGGTCAACCACAACCCTTCTCAAGGTTAGGGATGACCCAAAACGGCGACGTTTTGTAAGATCAAAAATACAAATATTTAATCAATCTAAAATACAAATTACACAGAAAAATTGATTTTTTATTTTTTGAATTTTTTCTAGTTTTTAATGAAAGAGAAAGAGGAAGGAGAAAAATCTGATATTTTGGAGGGGTGAAAAGATGATATTTGCCCTTGCATGTGAGCAACACATGAGGTTAACAGGATTTTTGGCCGGAAAGGGATGTAGGTACTAACGGTGCAACACTTTTGCGAATTTAGGTACTAAAATGTTAAAAAAAAAAATCGGGTATTTGTTTGTAAAACTCAATAAAGTTTAGGTACTCCAGGTGCAAATTACCCTTTTGATTTTTGATGAATGTCAACACTGCTGTATTCTTTTGAAACACATCCTCGAAGTCTATTTTGAATACATAAACTTAGACATAAATTTAAAATTTAACTTTCCTAAGTTTAAATTGAAATTTGAACCTGGTTCTGATGTTTTTTTTGGGGGAAACATGATGCCAAATGCCCCTTCATCTTGCTTGTTTTTGGGGAAATAAAGAAGAGGTATGGAGCTCGAGAAAGTGTTTAACTCTTTGTCGAATATGAGCTCAAGCTTAGGGAGCGTCCAACTTTTGGTCGTATTTGAGCTCCAACTCCTAGTCATATATGAGTCCCATCTCAAAAAGCATTCAGCTCGTGATCGAATCTAAGCCCAGTTCATAGAGCATCCAGCTCTTGGTCGTATCTGAGCTCCAGTTCAAAGAGTATTCAGCTCTTAGTTGAATCTGAGCTCAACTCAGAGAACATTCAGCTCTTGGTCGAATTTGAGCCCATCTTAGGATGCATCCAGCTCCTAATCGTATTTGATATTCAGCTCATGGTGCATACATCTCCTAAGTTACTGAAAATTCTTACACCTCTGATCGAGGCAAAAGGCAAAAATAGAAATTTATGCATTTTTACTAGAGATAAACTTCATTTCATCAATGTGAAAATAGAGTATACAAGCAATTTGGCCATTACAATGCATTACTGATAATAAATTTTAAAGTGCTGCATTCCAAAGTTGAGCAAGTGCTTTGTCTTTGGGTGGTCCCATAAGCCTAAAGGACACTGAGGAGTTCATAAACCCAAGCCCCCTTATGTTTGGTGATCTTGTGTGTGAAAAGGGAAAGAAAATGCAACCTTGATTCCTAAATTTGAGCACATCTCTCTGTAGTTCTTGTTATCAAATTGCCCTCAATTGTCCTTCATAGTGGTGTGGGGTATCCCAAATTGACATATTATGGACTTCCAGCTAAAGTTTGAGGTTTTAGCTTTAGTAATTGTCAAAAAGGGTTAAGCCTCCACCCATTTGGTAAAGTAATCAATAGCCATTATCACGTACTTTGCATGGCCTCGTCCGGTTGGGAATGGGCCAATAAGGTCAACTCTGCACTTAGCGAAGGGCCAAGGACTCACGATGGAGGTGAGCTGATCCAAAGGTTTCCTTTGCACATTCACGAATCTTTGACAAGGGTCGCATTTCTTTACAAACATCTTGGAATCTTCTTGTATGGTCGACCAGTAGTAACCCTGGAGGATTACTTTGTGAGCTAAAGAACAGCTTCCATCGTGGTTGCCGCAAACTCCTTCATAGACTTCTCTCAAGACATAATTCGTTTCTACTTCACCAAGACACCAAAGTTTTGAGCCCTATGTAATGCTTACTCAAAATCCATCCATCCATTGGGTGATCCAAAACTATAGCATGCATCTGATGTGGTCTTTGCTAGGATTGTACAACCGAGATTTAATAGAAGGCCCGGAAGGCCTAAGGTTATTCATAGTTTATCTCAAAGCAAGGATTTTAATGTTAAAAATGTAGACAGTGTAAGTGTAGAGGGGGTTTACGATGGAGTTTATACTAGTACCCGTAGATGAGTACTGTTAATTTTTTTTACAATCGATTTGTCTACAGGTTATGTTGTTTGAATGGTCTTGGTTTAGTTTTATATGAATGATTAATTTTATATAAGAATTTAAATTATGTTTCATTTACATTCTATACACAATTACCAAAAATTCAAAATAATTGCCAAAAATTATATTACTCACAATTATTTACAATTGCCAAAAATTATAATTTAAAATAGATAACTCATTATTTACATGTACGTACAAAATGTCTAGTTTCCCAAACAAAAAATCTTGTCCATACAACTCCACGACATACTTTTTCTACATGTGGCTAATTTCGTTTTGCAAGATCTTTGATGGTAGCCCAGCGAATTTATTTTCATACCTTCTCAGTGCAAACATACTACAATCCCCACTACATTAACACTTGAAGTGATAAACTATTGACTTTTCTTAAAATCATTATAAATTAGTACAAGAGCACAATAAATTAAGCAATAAAATATATACTTGCGATATAGTTTGCTAGGCCAACCAGGCGTCTATCTGTTTGATCATGAATGGCTTTACAGATTCGTCCAAATATCGATATTTTTGTAGATATCGAACGCCTTCAATATCCAAGGGATCATGAATTGTATTCACTTGACATATTCTCATAGAATTTCAAGGTCTGAAGCACAGAGGTTAGGATTGTATAGTTCTATCACATGATCTTTGTGGTTGATTCGCACTGCAAGCCAATGCGTGTTCTTATAGTTAAAAACAAAGTTTGTAATTTACTCACTACACAATAAATTGATAATAAGTACGGTCCCAAATTAAAAAAAAAAATTAATTGTACATATACAATCGCAAGTCAACCACTATCGTCTATATGGGTGAGTGAGACCGTTAACTTAATTCTCAATGTCAATGACACTCAAAGCTCCTCCACAGTGTATATGTAATCGTCTTGTCGCATTTGGATGCTTTGATATAGAGCAAGAAAGTATGTAAAATATTATTAGATAACGTTTATAAGTTAAATTTACTTTTAATATAAGTACAAAAATTGTCTACTTACCCACATAATGGAATCCAATATGGCACACCACTTGGAAAAAGCATCGATGTGCATATACATCATCTTGCGTATGTGGAATAGGCATGCGTCAATATGCTGCATTCAAATAAGCAAATTAAATTCATTCAATTGGAAATTGTACTTATATTAGACGTGAGACATCCAACATGGTCGAAGAAGCTCTGGTATACCATATGGTATTCAATATCCATAATGGCATGAAACTTTAAATATAGATACCAGTAACAAAAGCGATAAACCATATCATTTGGAAGCTTCCACAAAAAATCTTACTTCTTTGTCACGTTCCATCTTCGAGGGTTCACCCACGGGCTCTTCGTAATGTATGTGGACTTGTACGCGTGCTCTACTCGACTGTGTCCCATCGGCATTTTGGAAAAGACCTCCATGTCTTGGCAGCTAATGGTCCCGTGTGGTACACCATACAACTTGTGCGGATTCACGATAGTGCAATTTGCAAAATCCACCCTGTCTACCAGATCATCATTGTCAAAACAAATTGAAAGAGCCACCATCTAAAAGTCGGTGATCTCTATTATTGCAAGCTACCTCAACTCAGCCACCTCATCTTTATCCTACAGTGGTGCTAGTGCTGCTAGATCTTGCACTGTGCTGATGGAGGTAAAGGTGGCGATGGAGGTGACAACGGAGGTGGTGGTGGATCACAACAATGGTTGATCATGCGTTGACCCCTGCGTTACCCAAAAAAAAAAACAGTCCAAATGTTAGTTTTAATACCTATTTTAATAATTGAAAGCTCAAAGAAATTTTAAATAAAACTCAAACATCACCGCTTAGTTTTTCCATAATTGTTATGCACATGTGCTCAATGTGTTGCTCAATACAATCGAGAAGATGCTCGATGCAATCTAGATGTCCAACTATCACATCCATTTGTCAAAATAAGTAAAAATTAACTTCTTGCTAGTTAAAATAAGCAAAAAGTAACTTCTTCTCAATTTAAACAATGTCACATACATTTTTGTCATTAGGATGGACCGAATGGATGGACGTTGACTTCCAAGGTTGAGACGATGGATTAGCTACAGATTCAATGGTGGATCAGCTGCATTGGTGACCATAGGCTCTTCAAGATATGTCTCAATGATCAGTGAGGCTTGGCACTTTTCTTTCCAATGCTTATCCTTTTAAAGCCTTCATGTACAATTTCTTCAACTTATCTGGAGTTGGATGCAGCGCCCAACATATCTCATACTGAAATATAGAGAAACAACATTAGTTGAACCTAAATACTTAGATATCCAACATACTTAAATAAAGAATGTACTTACATTGTTTTTCAAAAACAATGCATCCTTGAGTCTTGCTATTTTGGGATGCTTCAACGCCTTCCACCCCAAAATTCGATGCATGGTCGTCTGTGACCTTCTTGCAAAGCCCTCCTTTCATATCTTGGGAATAAAATCGTAAGCACACACCTACAACAACAATTAAGCATTAATTATATATATGATTATATATGTAATTAAACATTAAAATGAATTGATCAATTTACATGTACGTACCTGAAAAGCTAGGGAAAAGCCTTTAAGATCAAACATGCCAGATGAATTTTGAAATTCAGCTGGCTTCAAGAAGATGTCATTAAGTGAAGCTACGGTCTCCCTATAAAGGTACATCTTCCATGAGTAGTTGTTAAATTTTTCCAAATTCTTGACAAGTTTAACAAACCTCATATCAATGTTGCTTTTGGGGGGAGACCCATGAGGCCATTGTTCAATTAATGTAGCAAGGCCATCTTGACTGCATCTTCGTCATCATTGTACTTGCCATCTTCAGAAAAGCTTAGAGCTCATCTTTATCGATGAGATCAAGTTCTTTATTAATTGGGCTTGGATTTTATTCATCTCTATACCATCGACTATGATGTTTACGATGTTCTTGTCATCATCTCGACTAAACTTCAACTCTATCACAATTGCAAAATCTCTTACGGCGACGCACACCGGTACCACCAAAGTTAAACTCCATGACATTCTTTTCATTGCACCAAATTCAATCCTAGGAGTTGAATCAGCTGGCCTTGGTGCAAGACATTTTGCATGTTGAGGAAATGGCCAAAGTAGGTCTTTTTAAACTTCTGGATCTACTTCATAGTAAACTTGCTATTTATGCTCTCAATGGTGTAGAAGGTCTCACTATATGACCTAATATTGCCTTTGAGTTGTTCGCCTTCACCGTATAGACGCTTCTAAACCTTTGGAATACCTTTTCACACAATAATGGCATTTATAAGAAAATTTGGGTACCAAACACATGAACCCCGCTCTAAGTTTTCGAACCATCCTTAGTTAAGGCAGGTGTTTAACCTATGGGCGGGATTCAACACATTGAGTGCAGTGTTAACCCCGCCTTTAGTGGTAGAACACCACCCTTTGTTAGGGCAGGTATTGTCAACAAAGGCAGGGATCCAGATAAAAAAGCCATTAAATTATGTTTAAAACATCACCCTTGTTGACAAGCCCTACCCCAACGAAAGGCAGTATTCAAAAACTAAGAGCAAGATTCACACTACTTTTAGTTTGATGAACCCACCCTTTGGTTAAACACCCGCTCTAACTAAGGGCGGGTTCAAAAACTTAGGTCAAGGTTCACACTGCCTTTAGTGTGATGAACCCCGCCTATTGTTAGACACACCACCTTAGCGTAGTGGACTAAGCATGAATAGCTTAAAAAAATTAAGTGGGCATGGATAGTTAATTCATTAGAGAAATGTGCATCCATACAAAAATTCCTTACTTATTTACTCTTTTATTGTCAATTTTAATGGAATATGATAATAGAAAATGGGGCTTAATGAGTGTTTAAAATCTAAAAGGTCTATTGGATATTATACAAAAACTCAAAGTATTTACAAAACTAACCCAAAACGATAATATCAGCCCACAGCCTTATGTAGTATTTCTTAATTATAAAGTACGCGCATGCAAACTAAACGTACATACCATTTTGGTATATAGATGCATTAAGTTCATCAAGATGTACTTCATTAATTTCTCTCCTTTGCATCTCTCTTTAAATTAATGCCAAAAAGTAGATGGCAAAAAAGAGCTTCATTTTCATGGGCAACCTTTTTTTTCGTGATTTTTTCATGTACATCTTTGATTTATATTTATAGGAGTTCTATCTTGAACGAGTCGCTAGCACTTACTGGGCGACAACACGTATTTATTATGGCTAAAGATTATTCATCGAGAATTCTTTAGCAATTATGTATATATATAGAGGAGCGCTATAAATCCCAACATGCAGGGTCTATAGCGTCCTCGACAAATATCAACTCTACACGACGTGAAATTGCTGATTTCAATTTCAATTGAGTACCACGTGACATGCACGTGCATCTCCAAATTCATTTTGCCCATTGAAATGCAAGCTTTCTCTGCCCATATCCTCTCCGATCCAACCCCAAATTAAAGCTTGCGTTTTTTTCCTAAAATAAAACCGCCGATTGCTTCGTCCACAAATCCTGCCATTGAAGCCGATCAAAATCACCGCCGATTGCTTCATCCCTGACTCCCACCATTGAAGCCGATTGGAGCTTCATTTTCGCCAGCTTCGATTCTTTTGTAAGCTTCTGGTTTTGTATTTCTAACTGGCCAATTGAATTTGTGCCATTGAATTTTTTTGGTAATTTTTTGGTTTTGTAAGGCTGCTGCGATTTTTACCCAGTACTGGCCGATTGCTTTTTGTTTTTTTTGCCCTTTATAATTTTGGCTACTGAGAGGAATAGTGCTGGCACTAGTTATTAAAATGCATTTGTTTATATATATATATATATATTTCTTTTGTTCGGTTCTTAACTGCTGTGCTGAAGTTTTGTATTATTTGCATTATTTTGTATTATTGCTTCTTCTTTTTTCAAGTAATTGTCTCTACTGTCATTATCTAGACATATTTATGCTTAAATCTTTTAAGACCATGCATGTTTACGATCAGTCCATGGAGATACTATCAAATGCTTCAGGTTTTCAATTTTGATCACTTACTGTTCTTTTAGGTCAGTTCTATCCCCAAAGGAAGTTGCGTCTGCAATTCAACTCTTTAATATTTAAATGTTTTAACATTTAAATTTAGCCTTGCTACATTGAAGTAACTGGTGGTTCCATTATTTGATCTACATTTCATGCTTGAATAGCCAATATAGCTATAAAATGCTACAACACTTAGTCCCTTATTTTTGTGTGCATGAAAAACCAGTCAAAACAATGCATGTTTAGCTTTTTTTGGAAAAGAATGCAACACTGGTGTTGAATCAATTGCATTTAGTCTTACTATTGAAACTACTGGATAATGACATGCTGAATTCCACCCCCACCCCCAAAATCTGGCTGATTTCCTGATGGCTGAAACTACTAGAGATCAAAGCTCATGAATTACAACTGTAATTGGCATTTGGTATGTTACATTTATTGGAGAATACGCAGGCTGGTTCATCTATTATGCATCTATTTTAGTCAGCTTTTATTCAAAGGCAGGGCCACCTGCAGCACTGCCAGAAGAGATCAAGTTTGAAATATTGAACGATTTGAATACAGATGAAGAGTCATTTTAACAAATTAACTTTTCTAATTTAACCAGCGTACTTTAATAGGAAATTCCAAACAGCTTCATTCTTTGAGGCATCTATTCATTTCTTAATCAAATATGACACTACGCCAAAAACCTTAATACGCGACGCAAAACTAGCGTCGCTAGTTGTAAACGGCGACGTAAATTCATGTGTCGCGGAAAGGGGAGTCGCCGAAAGTAAAAAACATTCGCGACGTCTAAATTGCGGCGCTGTAAAAATACATTCGCGACGCAAGTGTCGCAGTATCTTCATCAAATAGGTGACGCTTGCGTCTCCGTTTCTCAGTGTACATGCAGACTTTTCTCCTAGAATCGGAGACGCATGCGTCGTCTATTCCGGTAGAATCGGAGACGCATGCTTCGCCTATTCTGGTAGAATCGGAGACACACGCATTGCCTTTTCTGGTAGTATAATCGGAGACGCCCGCGTCGCCTTTCCTCTTATAATCAGAAACGCACACGTCGCGTTTTCTTCACTCCTACGTAAAAATTATGTGTACAATTTTTTGTCGACGCAATTCGTTACACAATTGTTTTAAAACCGCAGCAAATCCCTATTTAAGATGGCGCCGGATAATTCAAATTTATTTTTACTGACTAATTAAACAATTTTTTAAATCTTATTTGAATATTTTATAAAAGAAATTTAAATGTCTAAATATAAATAATTAAAGTTAAACAAATTTAAATTTAATTATGTATTATAGGCAATAGAATGATGGACTTAAATTTAGTAAAAATGAGAATCAATAGGCAAGCTAGCTGGTGATATAACAAATTATATATATAAGAAAAAGGAAATATTTTCAAACAATGCGAACAACAGAATTACAAGCAGTTAAATATTTCCATAAGTATTATAATTAAATGTGACATTGTTTTGTAATGTAAAAGTATGTATATACAAGTGGAACTACGTACTATATATATATATATAACTTACTACGATATGAGTGGGAGTAGAGCAGCTGTCCATTCGGCTCTAAAATGGTCAACATATTGCTGGGTCCAAACACTATCTTGGAACTGCACATACATACCAAACGAGTAATTAAAATAAGTATTAACTAATAATATAAATTCTTACTGAGTGTAAAAATAGCATAATTTTTATTACCATGTCCGCCAAATTTTCTCGAGCAACATTATTTACTATAATGTCCCGCATGATCATCATCACATAATATCTGCATTCGGTATTTCCTGGTTGTTTTATCGTCTATACAAATGTGATACAAAAAAACAAGTTAATCATTATATTAAATAGGTAAGTAATATTTTGTTAGACAAACAATATTAATATGTATTTATAATTATTAATAAATACTTATGTGTAAAAATCTTAGCCAAATTTATGTATACAAATGTTATTAATTGATGTACCTTTATTTTAGGCCATCTAAGTTTTTCGTACCGAACTTTTTTTTGGCCATCGGATGTACAGTTCCAAGACAAGTATGCGCTATATAAATCACCAAAAATAAAATCAGCAATTAATTATTAAATTTTATTAATAATCATCCACATATTTAGTTAATTATGCATACTTACCTATCCAACAAACTCCTAAAGTCGGCCATTCTTTGACGGTTGTTCTTCGAAAGCGCATCATGAAACCATGCAACTGCTAAGTATGGGTCAACAACACCCAACATCCAATGGTCTCTACAAAAGGTATTAATTACAAATGTTTTAATAAAACTCAAATAATCCATTGCAATATTAGACAAGTTATAATACCTTGACTAGTACGGAAAAAACCATAGCTGACCCTTTTCTGCATCTCTCCATCGCATCAAAATTTTAAGTTCTCGCTCATCGGGATTTCTCCTTTCTACATTGGCTATATCATCAGGGAGCATAAAACAATATTTCCCTAGTTGTTCACCCATCAGTCGGGAATCTAAATGCCTAAGCAGTGAATCATCATTTACATAATTAGTTGTATGTAACAAATATAGCAATAAAATATTTTTCAATTAATGCAATAAAGGTGGAATTACATACCTTATGTAGAACAAAATGCAAGACTGTTGCAACTCCAGCATGTATGTGACGACCCGGATCTAGAGCTAGAGTAAGTGTGGGTGGGTGAAGGGGCACTGGCAGGCTACCTTACTGGCAGAGATCGGTGTCCAATCCCACATCGCCCGGGTGTGGAAGGGGGTCATGTGGTAATGGTTCAAATGTAAAGTGAGCACTCTTTTAAGAACCAAGGCCTTTTCAGAGCGTTTGGCTTCAGAGTTGGAAGAACTCTGGGGTTAAACGTGCTCCAGTGGGAGCATTCCTGTGGGTGATCCCCTGGGAAGTCTGACCAAAAACTCCATACCGTCTGAAGTGCGGTGGCTAAATTGGAGACAATATTGATTGGAGAGAGAGTGTGGCGTTACAAATGGTATCAAAGCCTGTACCCGGCCGGAAATGTGCCAGCGAGGACTCTGGGCCCCAAGGGGGGTGGATTGTGACGACCCGGATCTAGAGCTAGAGTAAGTGTGGGCGGGTGCAAGGGCACTGGCAGGCTACCTTACTGGCATAGCCAAAGTAAGTGTGAGCGGGTGCGAGGCACTGGCAAGCTACCTTACTGGCAGAGATCGGTGTTCAATCCCACATCGCCCGGGTGTGGAAGGGGGTCATGTGGTAATGGTTCAAATGTAAAGTGAGCACTCTCTTAAGAACCAAGGCCTTTTCAGAGCGTTTGGCTTCAGAGTTGGAAGAACTCTGGGGTTAAGCGTGCTCCAGTGGGAGCATTCCTGTGGGTGACCCCCTGGGAAGTCTGACCAAAAACTCCATACCGTCTGAAGTGCGGTGGCTAAATTGGAGACAATATTGGTTGGAGAGAGAGTGTGGCGTTACAATGTAACAAAAATCTATTATATCTTTCTTCGAAATTGCTATCAAGACTTCGTGGCCCACAACTGTCGATGGCAAGGAGGTCATCCACATGTGATACATGTCGAAAGGGTTGAGCCGCCTTAACAACTCTATAAGTGCAGGGCTAAGGTTGTATGAGCCGACAGCGTCAACTTCATCAGCTGCAGCAAGATCTGCAGGCTTGGCCTCTACTGGTTGGGACCTATGTGAGCCACTTGATCCTGCATTAACCACCTGTTTTCCCTTTGATTTTCTCCTTTTCCCAAAATCCTGAAACCAAAATAAGAAAAAACATCTTAGTATCACAAATTAGCTAACATATATATGGAAACATAACAAGTCGGTTTTGAATATATATATATATAATATTATATACCTCATCGGATGGCAGAATAACAAGATGACGGGGCCACGCCACGAATGATCCTTCTGCCTCTTTAACATATAGCACGTCAAAAGAGGGTACAGGTAACAATGCCGTAAGATCAATCACTTCATTCAGTGAGACTCTAACGTTGTCCGGTCCCAACTCTATACCATGGTAAACTGCACTATCGGCTGTCAAAGTCCCGGTTGCCACAACGTTATCTCGTGTCTCTTGCGCAAGCTCACATACAATATCCTGCATTTCAAAGACATGTTGGAAAACGTCATCAGGTTATAACAATAAAAATTAAGAATATATAGTAACAATTTAATAATGGTACATGTACCTCGGTGTGATCACCGCTCGAATGATCTGCTGCATAACATGATCCTTGTGTGTGTGACTGAAGTGGTATGTCAAGGCTGCATGCAGCAGCGAGATCACATACGTCGTCCACTGCCCCTTTCTTGCGGACAACGTCGAATAGACTACTCAAAACCTGCTCTAATTTCTCTATCCTCGCATTCTGCCTTTGGATATTTGCATCTACATCGAGTTCTTTCTTGTTCTTTTGCGTGCTTCGCCATGGTGTTTTGAAAAAATTCTTGACCGTGTACCCTTGTCCCTTTCCTCGAAGCTGACCAGGATACTCCTTGGACCCGAGGGCTTGTGTAAGCACATCATTTGGAGGAGAGGCATCAAGAATGCCTTGAGTGACATTCTGCTGTAAAGCATGCTACAAAAAACAAAAATGCATGAAAATTTTAATATGGTTAATTATGCATAATTATTAATTATAAATTATATGACCACTAATTTTGGTAATTATATAACTCACAATGTTGTCAACAATTGACTGAACCTCCGGATTGTCTACATGTCCATCTTTCTTTGTTCTTGCACGGATCCATAGCTCTGCGTGTTCGATCGGTTCGGTGGTGCCTCTCTCAGCTTGCTGCAAATTTAGACATGCATTAAATATATGGACCTATTAAATATTCGATAATTAAATTAAACTTACTCTTCTAGTGTGTGCATGTATACATATTTATATATTACGTACCAGCTGCACCTCCAAACGCGGATATCCTTTACAGCCAAGTCGATGGGGATATTTGTTGCCTTGCCGTACTTCCTTCCGATCCGCACTTAACTTCTGTAATTATTGTTGACATAATATATTTTAATATGAATTAATGTTTTATAAAATATGTTTGACACATGCATACATATATAATTAAATTCTATACCAATTTTTGTTTTATTTTTACCTTGAAGTCTTCACCAAGCCTGTGGCTGAGAAATAAATCCCGGTCTTCTTGTTTTATGAAAGGATACTTGTCAGTCGGTGGGTGCTTGAACAACTGGGGGTATTTCAAGTATGGGGTCACATACTTCTCAAACAGTTTGTGCTTAAACCTCCTCCACTTCCCAGCGCAACTTCTAAGAGTCTGGTCCTTATGAGAGTCATCTTTCTTCGAATAACCCTATAACAACATCAATGTAGCACTTAGTAAATAACTCTATAATGTAATTCGGGTTCAGGGTTATATATGCCATGGTATATTACCTTTAATGCTTGCCATAAGTTATCTTTCAATGCTGGAGACACATCGTTCCATGTTTTAATAGAAATTGGTACTGTGGAACGAGTGATTGAACCCATCAAGTTAACCATCCTCACAGCTTCCTTGTTTAGGGGAGCTCCATGCTCATTGAACTGTAGGTTCAACTGCTTTGCGTCGGCCTCCTTTCTAAATTCTTCTAACGTTGTAGGCCCTCGACCTTTCCGCTTAGGAATTGGAACACTTGCACCGGCTTTATCCTCTGTGGATAAGGGTTCATCGTCCGGAAGAGTAATATCATCCTCATTCGGATCCATTGATCTGTAACACACAACATATCAATAAATTCGTGGAACCATGCATAATATGTTAAACGGTCCTAATTTAAATGCGTCGCCTATTGCTTATAAACTTTAAACGGTGTACATATGTCGCCTTTTAATTTAAATGCGTCGCCTAATTAAATTGTAGTTGTTGATGTCCTAACTCATATACTATTGGTTACATTTTAATTTAATGAATGAATTGACAAAGCAAAACATTGACGCGTTGGAAAATTTAAATGCGTCGCCTATGCTTATGTTTTAATGGTCTACATATGTCAATGTTGTCAACAATGCGTCTTCTAATGTATACATACAGTCCGGCATATATTTAAAAAATAAATAAATGTATAGTGCATACTAATAAATTAAATTAAAACCGTTAAACCGTATATACTTTTATCCACATTTTCATGTTCACCTATATATCAACAAACCGTATACATTTGTATCCATAAATGTATAATAACAAAACTCATGGGATTTATCATAGTATGACAACAAAACTCATAGGATTTATTTAATTTATTCCAATTAATTAGATCATAAAAATTCAAACACTCAAAACCGTATACAACATCCCTTTATATACATTCAATAAACATACAATGAGTCATATTAAATACAATATTTAATTTATTCTAACATAACTGAAATTTATCCATCTTTTAGCAAAGAGATTAACAACAATTTGGTAAACTAATTAATATATGAGGTGCATACTCGTTTGAGGGAGGCGGCGGTAGCAATGGAGCCCAACAGTCCGGCGGGGAGAGAGTTTGAGAGGAAGACAGTGGCGGTGGCGGCAATGGAGCCCAACAGTCCAGCGGGGAGAGAGTTTAAGAGGAAGACAATGGCGGCAGCGGCGGGGGCGGGGGCTTTTTTCTTTACATATATGGTTGTCCGGGTGAGAGATAGGTAGAGAGGAAAAGGAGAGCTGGCCGGTTAGATGGGGGGCAAGTGGGGAGAGAGGTTGCCATAAATTTTGGGTTGGTGGGAAGTTGTCCCGCCATAAATTTTCACCAAAAAATTTAATACTCATTCCCATAACTTTTCGTACATGGTCTATTATTTATAATTATAATAACACAATTAGATATATAGCCTGAAGATATTAATTTATTAGACATTAGAATTTGATGTCAATTCATGCATACATTAGAATGGAAGACTGTTACAACTCCAGCATATACATTTTAATTCTTAAAATTACATATTGTAGATGAAGAGATTAAATTACTTGACAATTAAAAAAAGAGTATAGGCGACGCTGGCGTCGCCAATAGCCCTATTTTTTTTTTTTATGCATTGTTTGTAATGTTATATATGTATACATATGTATTTATTTTCTTATACATTTTAATTCTTAAAATTACATATTGTAGATGAAAAGATTAAATTACTTGACAATTAAAAAAAATAAAGAGTATAGGCGACGTTGGCGTCTCCAATAGTGCACTATTGGCGACACCAGTGTCGCCAATATTACAGTATTGGCGACGCTAGCGTCGCCAATAGCCCTATATTTTTTTTTTTATACTTTGTTTATAAGTTCACATTATTGTTGAAAAATGTAAAATCAATCATATATGGTATCATCATATAAACATAAATATATATATATGTATAGTGCATACTGAACACAGCAATTATGTCAATTATGCATGCATGTAACTAGAAATATACAATAGCTTTAAGGAATTTGCATGCAATATCCATACTTTGTTTGCATAGTTAATAAAAATTATGTGAACAAATTGTTTTGTTGGATATGTTATATATATATACATCTGTATTTCCTTGAGATTAAATTACTTTTTAATTCTTAAAATTACATATTGTAGATGAAGAGATTAAATTACTTGACAATTAAAAAAAAAAGAGTATAGGCGACGCTGGCGTCTCCAATAGTGCACTATTTGCGACACCAGCGTCGCCTATAATACAATATTGGCGACGCTGGCGTCGCCTATAGCCCTATATTTTTTTTATGCATTGTTTGTAATGTTATATATGTATACATCTGTATTTATTTTCTTATACATTTTAATTCTTAAAATTACATATTGTAGATGAAGAGATTAAATTACTTGACAATTAAAAAAAGAGTATAGGCGACGTTGGCGTCACCAATAGCCCTATTTTTTTTTTTATGCATTGTTTGTAATGTTATATATGTATACATCTGTATTTATTTTCTTATACATTTTAATTCTTAAAATTACATATTGTAGATGAAAAGATTAAATTACTTGACAATTAAAAAAAATAAAGAGTATAGGCGACGTTGGCGTCTCCAATAGTGCACTATTGGCGACACCAGCGTCGCCAATATTACAGTATTGGCGACCCTAGCGTCGCCAATAGCCCTATATTTTTTTTTTATACTTTGTTTATAAGTTCACATTATTGTTGTAAAAAAAAAGAGTATAGGCGAAGGTGGCGTCGCCATTAGTGTACTATTGGCGACCCCAGCGTCGCCAATAATACAGTATTGGCGACGCTGGCGTTGCCAATAGTCCTATTTTTTTTTTTTATAACTTTGTTTATAAGTTCACATTATTGTTGAAAAATGTAAAATCAATCATATATGGTATCATCATATAAACATAAATATATATGTGTAGTGCATACTGAACACAACAATTATGTCAATTATGCATGCATGTAACTTGAAATATACAATAGCTTTAAGGAATTTGCATGCAATATCCATACTTTGTTTGCATAGTTAATAAAAATTATGTGAACAAATTGTCTTGTTAGATATGTTATATATATATATATATACATCTGTATTTCCTTGAGATTAAATTACATTTTAATTCTTAAAATTACATATTGTAGATGAAGAGATTAAATTACTTGAGAATTAAAAAAAAAAAAAAAATAGGGCTATAGGCGACGCTGGCGTCTCCAATAGTGTACTATTGGCGACACCAGCGTCGCCAATAATACAGTATTGGCGACGCCAGCGTCGCCAATAGCACTTTTTTTTTTTTTAATACTTTGTTTATAAGTTCACATTATTGTTGAAAAATGTAAAATCAATCATATATGGTATCATCATATAAACATAAATATATATGTGTAGTGCATACTGAACACAACAATTATGTCAATTATGCATGCATGTAACTTGAAATATACAATAGCTTTAAGAAATTTGCATGCAATATCCATACTTTATTTGCATAGTTAATAAAAATTATGTGTCATACTTTGTTTGCATAGTTAATAAAAATTATGTGAACAAATGGTCTTGTTGGATATGTTATATATATGCACATCTGTATTTCCTTGAGATTAAATTACCTTTTAATTCTTAAAATTACATATTGTAGATGAAGAGATTAAATTACTTGAGAATTAAAAAAAAAAAAAAATAGGGCTATAGGCGACGCTGACGTCGCCAATAGTGTACTATTGGCGACACCAGCGTGGCCAATAATACAGTATTGGCGACACTGGCGTCGCCAATAGTCCTAATTTATGTTTTTTTTTTTTTTTTTTTTTATGCAATGTTTATAAGTAGTTCAAATTACATATATTGTAGATGAAGAGTACAAATTATATATGTATACATACGGTAATACTTTTTTTTTTTTTTTGTTTATTGTTCAAAAATTCAATGTGAGTCATAATTCAGTAACATATAAACATAAATATACCTTATCATTGCTCGCCGAATATAAACATAATTAAATTACATATAATTATCATAGCCACATCCCTTCACAATCTTTACGAATATAAACTTCGTCCCTGTCTTCGTCACTGTTAACATCAATGTCGTGCTCCACACAAGTGAGACGATCGAAAAATGGGTTATGATCCATGGGAGCGTCTTCGTTTTCATCGTCTTCGTTTTCATCAACAAATACATCACGTTGTGGTGGAGATAGCACTACTGACCAACGTGGATCAACCTGATCCTCACGTTGTGGTCAAAACTTTTTTGAAATTTCCATATATTTTAAAATAGTAAAGGCGACGCTGGCGTCTCCATTAATGCAGTATGGGCGACACCAGCGTCACCCATAATACAGTATCAATTTTCTTTCTTCAATTTTTTTTTGTTGCATTTGTTTATAAGTTCACATTATTGTTCAAAAATGGAATATCAATCATATTATATATACATATACATATATAGATAAAATATATACATATACATATTAGATATACAAAACAACATCCTACCAAATATATGAAATATTTTTATTGATATTACACAAACATGTTTACATAGATCATAAATTATCCATATATATGAATCTCGAGCATATCATTATCAGGTTTACATTAAAATCTCCAGATCTCGATCGGCATCTCGATCCACATATGAAAAATGAGGGGCAGAAAAAGAAATCCGGATCCGGCCTTGTCCAAGTATTTGTTGCCTTGCCGTTCTATGATACTGGACAAGGAAGCCTCCTCTATGACAATGAAATATTTGATCTTTAGAGGTATATGAAATACCTGAAGAATATACGACCATTTGAAGTGGGTCGAACAGATCAAAGAGACTAAAGATCATAAATATTTCATCATTTCCATATATTTTGAAATAATATCAGCTAAGAGATCATGAAACCAAGAAGAATTTCAGTACATGCATAGTTGCTTTTTTTTTTCCGATGGTCGAAGAATATTTTATTCTTTCCTTTTATTTTGAAATAATTTCAGCTGAATAATTAGGCATAACAGCTGAAACTATTTCAAAATATAAGGCAAGATATATATATATATATATATGTAAAAGAGAGAAACAAATCATGAAATGTGGATTGTTAACGTGAGGATGTGCCTATTTATAGATACATAATGGTTGGTGAAAATTAAATGTTAGTAGATAGGTTGGAATTAAATATGGTAGTGAAAGGCAATAGTTTGAATATATGGGCGACGCTATTGTCGCCAATCTGAAGTTATGGGCGACCCTAGCGTCGCCAATTTAAAGATATGGGCGACGCTAGCGTCGCCAATTTGAAGATATGGGCGACGCTAGGGTTGCCATTTTTAATTTTCGCCATTAAGTGTTTTTTTTTTCCCTATATATTTCTTTTACAATAATAGATGAGTTGATTACAAGATAGAATGAAACCTTTAATATGTATGAAGGTGAAGTACCTGAAGTGGATCGACGATTTGTAGCTGATCGATCATATAAAAGGAGAGCTAGTCAAAACTTTTTTGACATTTCCATATATTTTGAAATAGTTTCAGCTAAATCGAAGAAAAAAAAAACGTAAGAATATTTATGCATATGTATGATTTTTTTTTTTGGATCATTGTTTCTTTTATAGTAATAGATGATTTTTTTTCATAATATTGATACGTATTTATAGATACAGAATGGTAGGTGTGAATTGATTATATTTTGGTATTGTGAAATAATTGTATGTGGTAGGTGGTGGCGCGCAACTATTTCGCGACACCTGCTCCAATGGGTGTCGCTGAATGTGATTGCCGCGTATATTTTCTGCGACGCGTTATTAATGCCTGTCGCAAATGTATTTGGCGCGCAGATTTTCGGCGACACTTGTGGAATGCCTGTCGCGAAATGTATTTAGCGCGCTTATTTTTCGCGACACTTGCAGATTTTGTGTCGCCAAATATGCTTCGCGCCACATTTTTCGCGACGGTTTTCAATCGCGCGTCGCGAAAGCTGATTTCACGCACATTTTAGCGACGTGGGTGCGTCGCTATTTTGTTCAAATAAAGGCGACGCACTATATTTGTGTCGCCGTTAGTTTATCGCGACTCAAATTTTTTGCTTCGTTGCGCATTTAGTGTCGCCGATTAAGATTTTTGGCGTAGTGGAGGGTCAAGTATGAACAATTCAACTTTGCAGGTCAAAGACAATATGGGTATTAGGTAGTGTAGTGGAAGTTTATAATTTTTCTTTAATAACATAAAATTGTAATAAATATTTTTAAAAAATTAAATTGGATTTATGTGAACATGTTATAAAAAAATTCTATTAAAAAATTAAATATATATTATTTTATTAAAAAATTCACATATATATTAATTTTGCATGGTAATAATATAGATCCATTAATTTTAATATAATTGTGTCAAACTTTAATAAAGTATCGAATGTATAAGTTATGATTCATGTTATATTAATTATTAACCTCTTGCACGACGATCCAAAATAAAAGGACCAATTATACAAAATGATTGTCATTAAAATAAATAAATAAATAAAAATAAACTTATCACATCAATTCAACATGACTGTGTAATTTACATTTGTTACAACAATATTGAGAGAGAAATACGATTGCCTGGTAGAAAGAGTAAGGATGACGCAACAATTTGTCGTCTTTGATACTTTATGAGATTGTGTGTCATATAATGTGCGTAGTGTAATGCATCATTTTTGGTAGGTATACACGCGGCATAACGTGCGTCGTCTTTGGTAGTTATACATGATCTAAAATATGTGTTGTATTTGGCACTTTAAATGGTGTCGTTTTTTTAAATACGTCGTATTTAATGTGTTTTACACAACGTTGGAAAATTTTTATGCTAAATTGCTACGTCATGCCACCTCGACTGCCGTCGTGAGCATGTGAATTTTATGTATTTTATATTATAAGTATTATCGACGATTTTTGTTGTGCGTCGTATTTACTGAATTTTAAAACGACGTTTTATAATTTATACGTCATAGTTATGTGAAAAAAAATTAATAATTATATATTATTCTATAATATTTAATATGACATTGTTTTTTTTAGGCGTCGTATATGAAAATATCATCATTTTTTTTTTTGTAGTTGGGGTCTTGAGGAAGGGGTTTCTTTTGCTCACTTAATCAGGCTAATGGCTGGCCACCGTTCATAAAAGTATTATCTTCTCGACTTGCTCATAGAGTCATAATTTCTATCGTTAGAAGACATTTAAATGGCATTAACCATTTTGGACCAGTTTGAAATGTGGGATTGGACTCCATGTTTCTTCTCAAATGTTCCTAACAAAAGGCCAATTATAATGTAAGTACATATGTGCATATCCTAGGCATTAATTAACTAAACTATATGATCATGTTATCTTTTAGAATTTCAAGCAGTATTTTAATTTTAAAATTAAAATCTTGGCTGTTAAATTAAGTTATTTAAGTGTGGAATTTTTTATTTCTTCTTATTCAAATGGGTTATTCATTTGTGTCAGCAATTCCAAATATCATGACTTTGATAGATGTGTATATTATTTCATGCTGAGTAGATGCAAGGATGAAAAGAACGAAAATTTTGGTGAAATTTTGCCAAAATTTTGGTTTTTTCAACATATCAAAAAAATTTTCATCCCAAAAATGAAAAGGTAAAATTCCATAATTTTCATCGAAATTTCCGATATTTCGCTGATATTTATCCGATATTTCTATGATAATTGCTTCACAAACTGGTCAAAATTTTCATAATTTCCATGGAAATTTTCGATATTTCTATGATATTTCCATCGAAATTTCTATGGTAATTGCTTCACAAACTGGTCAAAATTTTCATAATTTCCATGGAAATTTTTGAAATTTCTACAGAAATTATGAAAATTTTCAAGAAAATTTAGATTATTAAAATTTAAAAAT
>QANX01000734.1:34333-63970 GCA_003254975.1 Ochetophila trinervis | reverse complement strand
ACATATAATTTTTAAATTACATATAGTTATATAATTTTATAATTAAATTATAATTAAAATTTAAATATTTAGATAGTAAATTACATTACATTTAGATTTAGATATATAGTAAATATAAATTAAATTAAATATTTAAATTATGTATAATTTTATAATTTAATATATATATACACTATCATTTAATATATATGCTATCATTTAATTATATATATATACTATAATTTAATATATATATATAATTAAAGTTAATTCCTTAAATTGAATTCCTCTCAACGATAAGTATCAAAAGCTTGAATGTCTCCGTCCCATAACTTTTTCAAGTCTTCAATTAACGGCTCCAAGTATACGTCAATACGATTGCCAAGCTATTTAGGTCCAGATATTAGAAGAGTCAACATCATGAATTTTCGCTTCATGCACAACCAATGAGGAAGATTATACACAACAGTGATCACATGCCAAATACTATAGACACTACTCTGTAAACTGTGCAGGTTCATTCCATCGGCTGCAATGCCAAGTTTAAGATTTCTATCTTCTGCTGCGAAATCTGGCCAATAACGGTTAACCAATTTCCAAGCTAGAGAATCCGCTGGGTGCTGCATTTTGCCTCTTACAGTCTTTCTCTCATTTGCATGCCACTGCAAATTCTTAGCGGTTGAAACGCTGTGGAACATTCTTCTAAAAAATGGAGTTAGTGGAAAATATCATAAAATCTTATATGGCAGTTTTGTAATTGTGTTATTTTCTCCAATTTTTTATCTGGATTACCCACATTTAGGACATAGCATTAGATCCACACTGTTTTTTAAACAAAATACAATTTTTGGGGCATGCGTGTATCTTCTCGTACTTCATTCCCAACGCATTTAGTGTCTTTTAAACATAGTAAATAAAAGTTGGCAAAACATTGCCGCGTGGTAGCATCTTAGATAACAACTTAAGCAGTGCATTAAAGCTCTTGTCTGAATGCCCATATCTACCCTTCAAGTTATATAATTTGACAAAAGCCAAGAACTTGGTAAACTTGGTGCATCCTGGAAACAAAGGTTTCTTTGCCTCTTCCAACATAGTTGCAAATTGATCAGGATTTTTGGGAATATCGGAATGCATATTATCAAAGGCATCACAAGTCATTTTGAAATTGTTATACGCCACATCTTCTTCGCTTTCACTGTCATCTTCATCAAACTCTAAATCTTGAATAACAAACTGTGAAGACGCCTCGCCAACAGCTGACTCATAGGATTCACCGTGCCAAACCCATTGCCTGTAATTGCTATCAAATCTGTTCCAATATATGTGACCTTTTATGTCCTTTATAGAATGCAATGTCATATTGGCACATTTCATGCAAGGACACCGAACAGAATTACAATCACTTACATTTTTCACCGCGAACTCTAAAAATTCGTCCACACCTTTGGCAAAATAAGATGATCGTCTATCCAAATATATCCATGACTTATCAATTCCAATATATATTATTTGAGTAATTAATGCAATAATCTTATTGTTGCATCAACGTATGAAACTAACCAATGCAAAAAATAAAATAATAATTACAAAACAAAAACATATATAAAAATATATATGTGCATGAGTAATAAGGTTAATAAACTACAATACGATCGAATAAAATTATATATAGATATAAAAACTGCTTTATATATATGTACATGTAAATTAATCTTTCGTACAATGCGTAATGACTTGGTCGAGTTCGATCGTTTTCAGCTTTGTATACGATGAATCTGCAAATAAAAAACGAGTGAGAAACTAAAAGCCCCTTAAGAACGTAAGACATAAATATAATTTATTACATATATAAGGAGGTGGATGGATCCATTAAATGAGGCATTCAATACAAGGTGGTAGACAAATCCAAATTTAATTTACTATTGGTGACGCCGACATCAAGTGAGTATTGGCAACGCTCATGTCGCTAAAAGTGATTACTGGCGACGCTAGCGTCGCTAAATAATATATTTAGTGGCGCTCACGTCGCTATATAAGTTTTTTCTTGAGTACTGCGACCCTCGCATCACTAAAAGATAAAAAATTAAAAAAAAAAATTCTTTTTTTGTTTGTACGTGTCCTGTACATAAATTAATGTTTCATAAATTAATATATCTTTTCATTCAATAACATGCATTAATTACATAATAAATAATATATATTATTCTTTTGCTTTTTTTGTTGAATAAATTCATTAAGGCTTACGATCTATATATATATATATATATATTAATTTGCTAAAAGATAAGATATCAGCTAATTAAGACCTAAACCAAAAAGAATTAATATTATATATCTAAATAAAGGGTAAACCAAAAATAATATTATATATATATATGATCTAAACATAAATAAACAAATTAAAAATTCATTACTCTACACATATATATATATATATAGTTGGATTTTTATTCCTTTCTTCGAATTATATTTCATTCTTTTTTTTTATTTTGAAACAATATCAGTTGAATAATTTAGCATAACAGCATATATACTTTCAAAATAGAGGACAAGAAAAATATATATATATATATATATAGATAAATTCTATAATGAGGATATCCTCATTTTATTAAAATAAAAATTGTCACTAAAAGTATATTTTTAGTAACAAATATAAAAATATTGTCATTGATAGTTTATTTTTAGTGACAATATTTTTAAATTTGTTACTAAAAATATACTTTTAGTGACAATCCTTATTTTAATAAAATAAGGACATCCTTTTTGTAGAATTACTCTATATATATGGAGAGAACATAATCATGAAGGATAGATTGTTAACGTGAAGATGTGGGTATTTATAGAAAAAAAAAATGGTAGGTGCAAATTAAATGTTAATAGGTGTGAATTAATTACCAAGCATGCGTCGTGCAAATTAGGGACAAAGAAGTTGTTGGCGAAATTAATATCTTCTTTAGCAACAGTGTGATATTTAGCGACCCTAGCGTCGCCAATTTGATATTTAGCGTCACAAGCATCACTGTATATAGTACCTACACTTTATAAGCGTACTTCAATTCAATGTAAGTTATAAATAAACTGTACCTACAATATTTTATTATAAGCGTACTTCAATGTTATAAATAAATTGTATCAAAACTTATTCACTTATTCATTAAAAGTACTTCAATATGTTATAAATAAACTGATCAATTAATTTTATAAATATAAATGATATTCGAAGGTTAATTGCATCATATTAGTTAGTATTTTTCTCTTTTTTTGTTGAATAAATTAAGGTTTCTTACCTATATATATGTGCTAAAAGAATAGACATGCATATATATATATATATATACAAAAAAAATATCCAACGAAATACATATATAAAAGATGTTCATTTTATATTAAATAATATTACATAACAAACAGTAGTAATTGGAAAATGACCGAACTAGTGAGCATATCAGGTTTACATAAATTCTTCATCGATCTTGGCAAATGAAAAATAACCGGCCAAGTCTGCAGATTATGGTGAGCTTTGTCCAAGTTTTGATGGTTATTCTTTGCACATAGCTTGGACATGCATTCATTGTAAGAACAATGAAACATTTTGATCTTGAGGTAGTGGAACTACCCGGCACATAGATCACCCATTTGTAGTGGGTCGAACACCTGAAAGAGCCTCAAGATCATAAATATTTCATCGTTTCCTTCTATTTTGAAAGTATATCCGCTGTGATATAAACAAAAAATAATATCTAACAAAATAAAATATTTTTTTTTTCACATTATACATAACAAACAGTATATTAATCAACATCTTGACGTATTGACTCGCTCCTCGTAGCTGCTCCCACCAATGAAGCTCCTTTTCAATCCTAGTTTGCCGAAGATTGATGTTTTTGCGATACAGTCTCAATCTCCAACTAAAGACCAAAGAATGAAAGCCCTAATTTCTAGGTAGGTGAACTACCTGAGGTGTATGGATCGACGATTTGTAGTGCGTCGAACCCATATAAGAAAGCAATAGTCAAGAATATTTTAACATTTACATCTATTTCGAAAATATATCAGCTAAATTGAAGACAAAAAGATGCTAGAATATTTATGCATATTTGTGAATTTTTTTCCTTTTCAAATGAATGTTTCTTTTACATAGATGATACTCTCTCAAATAGAAGTACGTATTTATAGATAGAAAATGATAGGTGTGAATTTATTATTTTTGGTATTGTCAATTAATGGTGATAGGTGTGAATTAATTTTTATTGTAATACCGATTAAAATAAGCAAATTGTCTCAAAAGGGTCTCAAATGGGCGACATTGGTGTCGCCAATTGTCTCAAATGGCGACACTTATGTCGCCAATTGTCTCAAACTGGTGACACCAGTGTCATCTTTTGTCTCAAATTAGTGTTGCCTTTTGTCTCAAATTGGCGACATCTGTATCACCAATTGTCTCACCAGTTGAAGAAAGGGCGAATGTTGAGACAATTGGCGACACTAGTGTCGCCCAATAGTGTCAATGAAGAAAGGGCGACGCTAGTGTTGCCAATAGTGTTTTATTTATTTTTTTCGCAACAATGCTAAACATTTGTTGAGAAATATAGTTTAGGTGTCAATAATTAAGTTTCGCACCTAATTAATTAGCGACATTTTAAGTTTTTGTGTCGCGAATAGTTTTAGCGCGCAATTTTTTTGCGACATATGCAGAATATGTGTCGCGATATATATTTAGCTCGAAGCTTTTTGGCTACACTCATAGAATACGTGTAACGAAATGTATTTTCCGCAGAAATTAAGGCGACGCTTCTCGAATGCGTGTCGTGCAATGTATTTCGCACACAGATTTTTAGCGACACTGATCAAATGCGTGTCACTGAATCTTTTTCTAGCCACTGATAAAACATTTCGGTGACGTCTTTGTGTCGCTGTTTTTTTTAAATAAACACAACACAATAGTTTCGTGTCTCCAATTAGTTATTCACAGTGCATTTTTTATTTTACATCGCGCATTTAGTATCGCATATTGACGATTTTGGCGTAGTATCCTCATAAAAAGCTTGTCTTTACCATTATATGCAGTGCGACTTTGTATATTTCCTTGGTAATTGGTGATGTAGTTGGTTGCTCCCTTGTCGAGTAACCACTTTGGACTAGCTATTAAATTTGGAAAAAAGATGAATTATTATTGTTTAAGTGCGGTTTAAAGTCTCTGTCAAACTTGTTGTAACACCTATCAGTTGTGTGTCCCAATCATTGGCATAATTGGTAGATTAGGCATGTGGAAGAACCACAACCTCTTTGACGTCCTTGGCCATGCCACCCTTTGTTGTTTCTGCCAAGGTCAGCTTTCGTGTCATTGAATTTGTTGGACCCGTTCCTTCTGAACCTCTTGACAGCATGGGCAGAAGGTGTCACAGCATGAGCAGCATGTGTAGACTCCATATTCACTGTTTGAATCCTTGTTTCTTGACTAAGTAAAAAAATCAAAAGAAAATTTCGAGTTTGATCCATATTCATTGAAAAATCTTATTCTGTAAAAAAAGATTTTGAGTCTGATCCATGTAGAATAAGAAAAGAAATATAATATTAGATGAATAGTTATTTCTCTTATAGATCAATCTCGGTAATAATTTCTAAATTACAAAATTTTTAGATTTTTCTTTAATTTCTCAATATTTAAAATCCACTATTATTTCCCTTTTGATTTTTTTCCCTCTTTTTCAAATCTTTTAGAAAGTACAAAAAAAAAAAACAAATTAGAGAAAGAAATACAAAACTACCGTGAGCAATATTGCACATGAGAAATATATAGGAAAAAAAATAATATTATTTAACGGTTAATAATAATAATAAAAAATATAGCAATGTTTAAAATTAATACGGAATATTGTTGTCAAGTTTAAATGTTAAAAAATAAATTATAAGTCGCACATCTTAAAAAGTATAGGACAACGGTGTAAATATGTCTTTATTTTTATTTCATAAGGAATAGTCATTATCTATACCACCCTTAATTAGTTTTTTATCAGCTCGATCTAATAGTATCATAAGACCTATATATATAAAATTAACCTTTTAAATTTAATTTTAAAACAAACCCAGCTTAATTAAACAAGTTTATACAAATTTAATAGAAACCTATATGATTCGTAGTATATTATTATTATATCTACCTGGTAGGTAGGTCGCTAATTGATGGAGCCCATATTTGCGAACCACATGGATTATTTTGGTGAAGTAGCACCACTTTATAGACCGGCCGATATATATATATATATATATATATGTGTGTGTGTGTGTGTACAAAGATGTAAATATGGAGGTCTGCAAGTATTCCCACACACTGCACATGCATATCTGTGTGTAAACCTAATGCGCATATCAAACAGATTATGAAATTCACTTATATATAATTATATAAATGTAGACATTTGGGTAAACCTGATCCTATATCTCTACATTATATACTCAACAACTTCCTTCTTAAACTACTTATTCCTTGTGCAATTCACCAAAAAAAAAAAATACTTATTCCTTGTGCAGGGTGCGCGAGGCGTGCTACGTGAGATTCCAACAATGCATGCCTATCTATTATATATAATATGTATATATATTTGTCTTCTTACTTTTTTAATCTAAAAAATTAAATGAATTAATAGATCGACTATAAGCCAGTCTGCATTTTAAAATTTTGTGCTCATTTGAAATTGACTGTACATATATGTAAAGCCATTCTCCCATTTGGACTGTGTCAATGGTTTTTCACCAAAAAATTTTATTTATTAATTTTTGAATCACTTCAAAGCTGGTTAAGATCTAAAAATGTATTTGAAATTCATGTGAGTATGATAAAATACTAAAATCAAAAGTAAATTCCATATATGGAATCATATAAAACCAAATGCATATATAAATCATAATCTTTAAAATAATTCAAAGTCTAATAAGTGGTGTTCTGATAGTTTTCCATAACCATGATTTTTTATGTGAGAATTTCTAAATAAATATGTATATATATATAGATATTTATATAATTAATACAGTGTCCTGATTAAGTTGAAATATCTTAATTTTTATAAAATGTGGATATCAGAGGCGGATGTTGAAATTTCAACAAGTGAAGGCCAATATAGAAAGAAAATTTATTAGCGAATCGGTGTTTTTGCAAATTCCAATTCTAATGGAACGGATTTGATTATATATAAATTTGAATAAAAAATAATTGTCCATTAAATAAAGAGATTAACTCTAATATTCTGTGTGAATGAATATGTGGACTTTTCCGGAAAAGTATGTGGATGGATATGAAATTGGAGAGAAAGGTAAGGCTTGTGAAATTTACTCAAATCCCATTAGAAACTAATTAATTTTACCAAATGCTAATCAAAGCAATAAACTGAATTTGTTCGTGGCATTATATGATACACGTACTGAGACCATTTATAACCAGAATTTGATGATAAGTCATCCACACATTACCCAAAAATGAATAAAATAAAAAGTGATGACCCTTATTTGTGTCAAATTTTGTAATATTAATTTAATTGGAGCAGCAAAGAGCAAAATATTGTGTGTTCATTATGATATTATGCAAAGATATTGGTGGTAATAAAATATTTTTTATTTTTTATTATTGCATAGTGTCATTTTAGATTTATAAACATTAGTTTAGCAATATAATAATTAATTAGTAAGAGCTAATAAAAAACAATATTCATCTAATAATTGTTTATTATCTATTATTTCAAGTTATAAAAAGAGTTTGTACACAAAGAAATAAAGTAGCTTTAGTGACAGATTGAATAACAATCATGGTTAATGTCATTTAGTTGCAAACACTGACAGAAAAATGTACATTTTGTCACTGGTAATTTCAGTGGTGTTACCATAGCTTTTTGTTATATATACAATCCGTGACACAAATTCATGTGCTGCGGAAGTGCATTTTTGACCCGATCCGAGTCACACATCCTTGACACAAACACAACATTTATGTTTCATGAATTTTTGAGGCATTTTGTGGTGTCACTGTTTCAAAACTTTTCGCGACACCATTAAGCATTTTACTTTCATGGCATCCCTTTAGTGACATCACACGACATGCGATTTCTGTCATGAAAAGTCTAGATTCGTCATAAATTATTTTTCTGTGATAAAATTGGCCCATAACTATGTGTGAATTTTTTTGGTAGTGAATCTTGGCACGGTTGACCAAATCGTGGCTGGAAAGAAATTTAATTAGTTAATAAAAGAATAATACCACGATTATGATCTTCTAATCAAATCCAGGAAAATTAATTTATTATTTTATGTCAATTCCTAGCAACAAAAGAATGATAAAAACTTAAGTAGCGCCGCATAAATTTTTACTAGTTTTTTAATTACATTTAATTTAATTTAATTTTTAAATACGCACAATATTACACAGTAATAAAATAAAGCGTATAAATCTTTTAAAATATTCATTAAATAAATAGTTTTTTATATCAGTACAAATACAACGCAGGATGGAAATTGGACAAGGCGAGCCTTGATTAAAATTTACCTTATTCCTGCCCTATTTTCCGTTTGTTTTTTAAGCTGTGCTGGGCGTGTATTTTCCATTGCTCCATCTTAAAAAAAAAAAATTTAAAATATTTCTTTCTTTTTATTTGGATATAAAATATACATATTTTATATGAATATAATATATAAATATAGTACTTATATAATACAAATTACATATGTATTGTAAAAATATATTTAACTTATAAATATATATAATTAAATATAAATGTATATATATACATTTACATAAAAATATAAAACAAATTTAATAATATATATAGGGAAGATTTGAAGCTCAGATCATAATCCTTGTACCTGCCCCACCCCGACCTTAGGACAAACCTGATGATTATTAAAATCTTTCAGCCAAAAATCAGATTAGACACACTTGGGATGGACCGATTCAATCAGTGTTCGAACTCCACATACCCAATATCAGTATGTTTTATGTAATTACAATTTACAAGTAGTTTTATGTTTATTTTATTTTTTGGGGTGAATAACAATTTACAGGTAGTTTCATAAAAAGGTAAAAAGAAAAACTTAGTGAAGCAAATGGCATATTTGAGAAATAAAATGAAATCCAATTATGTTTGTAAGGAATACTTTAACAATATATGAATGAATATATTTGAATTTCATTGTAAAATTTATAACAGAATAATTTATCTATAATAAAATAATATTATTTATAATTGAGTAATGGTGTTTGAAATTAAACTTAATTTCCAGAAATACAAGTTTCACCTACAAAAATTCTAGCTCCCTATTATAATTATTTTCAGAATTATGTGTGCTCGTTTTTTATTTTTTGGTAAATAATTATGTGTGCTCGTTGCCTCTTCATAAAGTAGAGCATTCTTAAGTATTTTCCTTCCATAAATGCAAGACCCAATCTTCCAAAAAATTTCACCAAAAAAAAAAAAATCTTCCAAAAATAAATAATTAAATAAATAAAATGGACCCCCATTGGATGGCCAAACCTTGGGATTTGTTTGTTGTGGAAAGGAAATGCATACCTGGCCTTTTGGGTGCTTGCTGGGAGACAATAAGTTAGGGAAATTGACTACTTTAACTTTGATACATACCTAAATTGCCGAATTTTGTACCAACACATTAATTACCTACCAATTAAACCCACTTGTATGTACTATTTTTAATTTAATTTAATTTTTTTGGCAACAGAATTTTATGTACTAATTAGAATGGCATCTATACTATCTTCACATGATAGTTTGCAAAATTTTTTTAAGGGTTTTTGATACCAAAGTCTCATGTAGTTTTAGTATTTTTACACTTTACCCCTCTGTAGTGTTCAATTAGCACAATTGCCATTCGAAATTTATAAACAATGCAGTATTAGCCCAAAACTTTCACTTCATAATCTTTTAACTGTTAAAATGCATATACACTGCACTTAAAAAAATGTATAGCAGTTAAAAAATCACAGTTAAAATATTTAGGACTGACGTTGCCATTGTTTACAAATTTCCAGAGGCATTAGTGCTGATTCGATATGACAGGGATTAACTGCAAAAATGTTAACATGACAGAGGTCATCAGTTTCAAAATCCCTTTATTTTGAAACTGCATTGACTCCTAAGGTTAATAATAATAATAATAATAATAATAATAATCCGAAAGAAGATGAAAGACTACCGAAGGACATCCCAACTAGGTTGGCACCTCCAAAAGCAGCCTCACCAAATTAAATAAAAGAAGATCATAGTTAACCATCGTAATAAACCGTAAAACCAAAGCAAAACTGAAATAGACTAAACAAAAAGAACTCAAAGAGCTTTAAAAAGAAAAACACCAAAAACAAAATGTACCAGAAATATAGACCACCCTGAAAGGAAAACAACAAAAGACTTAACAGAAACGAAAAGCCTGACCTCCCCATAAATCATCAGAATGCGCAGCTCCACAAAAATCTGGTAACCCATGCCACCATTGATCAGCTGAAGCATGCACACCCCGTTTGGAAAGGATATCAGCAACAGAGTTTCCCTCGCGATAAATATGAGTGACTGTATAGGTAACATTCGAAAGAAAAGAAAGACAATTAGACCATCGAGCCCGATACCTCCATGGAACCTCGAAAGAACTTTTTTGTAAAAGATGGACAACAGCAGAAGAATCACATTCTATCCAAATAGGGACCCAATCCATTTCTCTAGCTTTCTCAATAGCAAACATAACAGCTAAAAGTTCTGCTTCAAAAGCTGAGACAATCCCAAAGTTAAGCATGAAGCAACCTTTAACCGAACCCTGATAGGATCGGAAAATCCCACCACCACCTCCAGGACCAGGAGCCCCATTAGCTGCTCCGTCAGTATTAACTTTAATCCAATTTCGAGAAGGAAGGCACCAAAAAACTTCCACAATCTTAGGAGCCTTAGTGGGCTTCAGCTGAACCCCAAGTCGTTTAAACAAAATCAGATCCGAAATAGAATTAGACATATGACCATGAATAAAAGCATTCGCCTCCCGAATGGTACGACCAATCATCACAAAAGCTTTGCCTAAAGGAATATCCACATCAAAGTGAAAGGCCTGATTGCGAACATACCCTAAAACATTAAAACCAGCAACAATAGCAGAATGCCAGAGACCAAAAACCTGACTACTCATTGAAACCTTCAAAGCCGCAAGATACAACTTCAAACAAGAATTAGAAACATCCAACTTTTGCTCAAACCATGAAGAAATGAAATCCCAAACAGCAACCGCAAAAGGACAGGAAATAAATAAATAATTAAAAGTCTCATCATTCTGTTTGCAAATTGAACATCAAGAAGGGAAACTGAAACCATGATGCTTGAAAACCTCATCAATAGGTAAGCGCCTCAAAAAAAGACGCCAACAAAACAAAGAACGAGAGGGAGGAATGTAACTACACCAAAGGTTTTTTGTCCAATCATAAGAAGAAGATGATATAACCAAGTTACTATAGAAAAGCTTACTTGAAATATTCATGCTTTGCTTCATCAGTACATTTCAACTTTAAATCTTTTTCTGACAAAACATTAAGTTCCTCCAAAAAATTAAACTTGCAACTCGAAAAAGAAATATTAACCACAACCCCTCCTGCATTTGACACACCATGAACCACCTCCACCTTAGGAACTGTCTCTAGCACAACAAAAGTATTACCTTTCAAACTTTCACCAACTGAAATGTGAGAACTACCGGCATCTATCGTCCAGGTAACTTTATCAACCACATTCACAACTTTAGCAACATACGCCTTACGAGTAACCTTGTAACACCACACTCTCTCTCCAACCAATATTGTCTCCAATTTAGCCACCGCACTTCAGACGGTATGGAATTTTTGGTCAGACTTCCCAGGGGGTCACCCATCCTAGGAATGCTCCCACTGGAGCACGCTTAACCCCAAAGTTCTTCCAAGTCTGAAGCCAAAAGCTCTGAAAAGGCCTTGGTTGTTAAAATAGTGCCTACTTTACATTTGAACCATTACCACATGACCCCCTTTCCACACCCGGACGATGTGGGATTGGACACCGATCTCTGCCAGTAAGGTAGCCTGCCAGTGCCTTTGCACCCGCCCACACTTACTCTGGCTATGCCAGTAAGGTAGCTTGTCAGTGCCCTTTGCACCCGCCCACACTTACTATAGCTTTTTAGATCCGGGCCGTCACAATCCACCCCCCTTGGGGCCCAGCGTCCTCGCTGGCACATTTCCGGCCGGGTACAGGCTCTGATACCATTTGTAATGCCACACTCTCTCTCCAACCAATATTGTCTCCAATTTAGCCACCGCACTTCAGATGGTATGGAGTTTTTGGTTAGACTTCCTAGGGGGTCACCCATCCTAGGAATGCTCCCACTGGAGCACGCTTAACCCCAGAGTTCTTCAAACTCTGAAGCCAAACGCTCTGAAAAAGCCTTGGTTGTTAAGAGAGTGCTTACTTTACATTTGAACCATTACCACATGACCCCCTTTCCACACCCGGGTGATGTGGAATTGGATACCGATCTCTGCCAGTAAGTTAGCCTGCCAGTGCCTCGCACCCGCCCACACTTACTCTGGCTATGCCAGTAAGGTAGCCTGCCAATGCCCTTTGCACCCGCCCACACTTACTCTAGGTTTTTAGATCCGGGTCGTCACAAACCTCCCCTTTTAGAGTATGACCTGTCAACTTAGAAAAAGTCTCCCACTGGAGCACGCTTAACCCCAGAGTTCTTCCAACTCTACATTTTTGGCCGGGTACAGGCTCTGATACCATTTGTAACGCCACACTCTCTCTCCAACCAATATTGTCTCCAATTTAGCCACCGCACTTCAGACGGTATGGAGTTTTTGGTCAGACTTCCCAGGGGGTCACCCATCCTAGGAATGCTCCCACTGGAGCACGCTTAACCCCAGAGTTCTTCCAACTCTGAAGCCAAACGCTCTGAAAAGGCCTTGGTTGTTAAGAGAGTGCTTACTTTACATTTGAACCATTACCACATGACCCCCTTTCCACACCCGGGCGATGTGGGATTGGACACCGATCTCTGCCAGTAAGGTAGCCTGCCAGTGCCTCGCACCCGCCCACACTTACTCTGGCTATGCCAGTAAGGTAGCCTGCCAGTGCCCTTTGCACCCGCCTACACTTACTCTAGCTCTTTAGATCCGGGTCTTCACAATCCATGTTACAAATGGTATTAAGGTAGCTTGCCAGTGCCCTTGCACCCGCCCACACTTACTCTTAGCTCTAGATCCGGGTCGTCACAAGAAACCTTCAAAGTAGGAGAAATTTTTTGTTGTTGATCTGTAGGGACTGAAGCACCAGAAACCTTCAAAGCCAAATCACTAACAGATCCAGAAACATTACAAGCAAATGGAAAAGCAGCCTCGGACAAAGAAGAACCATAAACTTGGCGGGCAGAGGAATCACCAACCAAAGTTATTTTTGAAACTAAAACAGTCTCAACGGGTTCCATCTGTGTAACAACAGAGGATGTCGATGTTAAAGCCACTAGAAGATCAGATTGAAGCTGACAAACCAAATCTGATACCAATGGTGAAGACGATGCCATCAAAGGTGTGGCACCCACTGGACAACAGGACAATGGAGACAATGGAAGAAGAATGCATAAAAAATGGCGCCGCTAAACGCCATGATCGCTGCTCCAAGAAACCTGGGATAACATGTTCTTAATAATAATAATAATAATAATAATAAAAAGATGGTAATTGGCTAGGAATGAAAGACATCCCTGCAGGCAGACACCCCCAAACCAACCAAACCAGCCAAATTAAATTAAAGGAAAAAAAAGTTGAGAACATAACAAAGGCCAAAGACCCCAAAATTGCTAGCCTTGTTAAAACCTCCAATTGAAAAAACCACACATGGAAATTTAGAAGGAGAAAAAAGATAACCAGCCAAAAAAAAAATACAAAAACCACCCCAAGCCTCTAAGAAAACCTATAAGTCCTATCCCCAACATATCTGCCACATGAGTTGACCAACAATCATCAGGAAGAGTAATGCTCCAATGAACCCTGTCATCAGAAAGGGCACGCTTAGAAAGCACATCGGCTATCATATTACCTTTCCGGAAGATATGAGAAACCCGAAAGAAGATAGAATTGATATACTGCAAAGTACGAATCCAAGCTGCAAATACAGCCCAGAAAACATAAAAAGACCTAGTGGACAACAGAGGAAAACAACCATAGAATCACATTCCTACCAATTATTATTCCAATTAAAAGATATAGCGAAAGCCAAAGCTTTAATTACCGCCCAAATTTAAGCATCAATAGCAGAACAAATAGGGAGAGAAGCCTAAAAAAACCCTTTAATAAACCCTCTGAAATTGAGAACTACCCCCCCCCCCCCCACAACTAGCCCAGCCATGACTACCAGAAGCAACCCCATCAATATTAAATTTCAACCAACCTAGAGAATGAGCATACAAAACCATAGGAACAACCCTCGGGGCCTTCGCAAAACAAGAAACCACCTCTAAAGCCTTTAATATCTCCAAATCCAAAACATAATTATGCATATGACCAATATGGAGACAATTATCTTCAATAATAGATCTCCAAACAAAAACCCAAGATTGACAGAAATGTAACTGCACCTTCTTAAATATGAACTTATTACGAGCAAACCAAACCGCTGACAACCCAGTCATAATAGTTGAAAGAAGGAGGAACCTAATCTGAGAACTCAAGGTAGAATCCAAAGAAGTAGAAATCAAACTTACAAAAGATAAAAGATTGAACCTGATACGAAAATGTTGAGCAATAAGATTCCAAATAGAATGATAATAAACGAACTCCAAAAAAATATGTTGCTCATTTTCCCTAGCCAATCCACAAAGAGAGCAACTAGAGCATAAATTATAACCCAACTTAGTCAGATGATCATCAGTTGGTAAAGGATTATGCAAAAGGTGCCAACACAAAACCGACCTGGAAGGATGTAAAAATATAGTCCAAATAACCTGTTTTCATTTCTGATAAATTTATGAACCAATTAAAAATTTATAGTAAGCCTTCGAAGAAAGAACTCCGTCCCAAGAAACAGTCCACACCAATTTATCAAAAGAAACTGAAAGATCAACCTGGACACCAAATCAACCACAACAAGAAACCTATTTCAAAAATCAGAATCAAAATACCAAGAACCATTAGCATCCAAAAAATCTGAAATCAAAACTTCATTATTATCAACAGGAACATAAATAGTAGCAATCAAAATGTCATCCAACCATCTGTCCTTCCAAAATATACCTTACCACCTGAACCAACAATCAATTTAGCACCCATAATTTCCGAATACATATCTCTAAAGGTCAGCCAAATTGAAGAAGGGAAATAATGAGCATAACCATAATGAAGTCAAGACATAAAACAGGCTCTTAGAAAACAAAAAAACAAAGGAATCATTAGTTAAAAATCTCCAAATCATTTTAGCAAGCAAAGCCCTATTGAAAAGAACTAGATTCTTCAAACCTAAACCACCACAATGCAATGGCTTACAACAAGAATTCCAAGCCACAATAACTTGCTTAGATTTATACACAAAACTAGTCCATATAAAATTTTGCATTGCAATAGATAAACTCTTTTTGCAAAGTAGAAGGCCATTTATAAATCATAAAGGTATGCACAACCATAGAAGACATAATATGATGAACCAGACAAATCCTACCAGCATAAGAGAGGGACCGATTTTGCCAAACAAAAATTGAGCAATAATTCTGTTAGCAGTATCTTGAAAGTGAGAAAGCTTTGAAGTCCCAAAAAACAGAGGAACATCGAGATACTTAAAAGGCAACTGGCCAATCTTCATACCCACAATATTAGAGATCTACAATTGCCGAGTTTTAGAAAAACCCTTGCCAAAATAAAACTGGACTTATTCCAATTAACCTGCTGACTAGAAAGTGAACCATAATGATAAAAAATAGATTTAATCAGCTTCATGTTCGCAAAAACCCATAACAAAAAAATAACACATCATCTGCATATAACAAATGAGAAAGAACTGCAACCCCATTAATCCCAATTGGCCGAAGCTTATGAACCACAACAAGCTGTAATAACCATCTGCCTAAATAATCCTCAGCCAATCCAAAAGAAATAAGTGATAAAGTATTACTATGACAAAAAAGTCTAGAAAACCTAAAATAACCTTTCGGAGTGCCATTCAACAAAACATAAATACGAGAAGACTAAAAAATGGAAGCAATCCAAGCACAAAAAGTAGAAGAAAACCCAAACCTATTCAAGACCTCCAAAATGTAATCCCACCGCATGGAGTCAAAAGCTTTCCAAATACCAATCTTTAGATCAATGTTACCCCCGTGAACCTTGTGATTCAAAAGATTGACACTCTCTGAAGCATCAATAATACAATCTTGAATATTCCTCCTCCGAATAAAACCAAACTGGTTATCCAAAATCACACAACTGGCAACAGCAGCAAGACAGTCAGCAAACAATTTAGAGATAATTTTAAAAAGGAAATTACCTAAAACAATAGAGCCAATATTGCTTTACAATATTAGCCTCAGGAGACTTTGGAATAAGAACCATGAAAGTCTAATTAAGCCTTGGAAAAATCTAACCATAAATAAAAAAATGTTGCACTGCAGTAGCAACATCCTCACCCACCACCTCCTAACAAGCACTATAAAAAAGCCCTACTAAAGCCATCCAGACCTGGAACGCTGTTAGGATCCAAGGAAAAAGCAACCTGCCATACCTCTGTGATTGAAGAAACCAACACCAACATGTCATTCTCATCAAAAGTAACAATACTAAGAATGACATCCTCAAAATCTAGCAAAGAGAACCCGTTTCAACAAAAAGTTTCTTAAAGCAGGAAATAACCTCAGACTCGATAAATTTGTTATCATGAGTAATCATTCCATTAACCGAAAGAGTCTCCAACATTTAGCAGCTTTCCAAACCTTCAAGAGAGAATGGAAAAGATAGTATTTCTATCACCTTGTTGCAACCACTTCACACGACAACTTTCCTGAAGCAGCTTCTCCTGATAAGAAAGCAGAGCATCAAACCGAGTCTGAATAGCACATTCCTCCTAAAAAAAGCTTCAAAAAATCTTTCCACCTCCAATTGAGTGTAAATAGCATGTAATTGATCTTGAACCACCTGAATATTAGTAGCTACATTATCAAAAACATGAAGTTTCTAAGTCTTGAGAGCTAACTTCACTCGCCGAAGCTTAGCAATAACCCTAAACATAGGATTACCCCAATAGAAAGACACCAAGTGTCACGAATTAAAGGAAGAAAACCTTCATGATCAATCCACATCTTCCGAAATTGTAACGGCCAAGGGCGAAAAGGATGCAAAAAAGACAAAGAAAGCAACAACGGCCAATGATTTGAACATCTACAAGCCAAACCAGAGCACACAATTGAACCCTAAAAATCTAGACAAACATCCGAACAAAAAACTCTATCTAATTTACATTGCACCAAAGAGAAAACAATTTTACTGGACTAAATAAATTCTACCCCTTTGATATCAACTTTAACCAAATGACAAGCAACAATAGCTTGTCTAAGTTCATCACAAGCAATTGGTAGAGGAGCAGTCCCCATTTTTTCATGTGAACCTAGCAAAGCATTAAAATCACCCAAAACACACCAATGAAGCACACAAGAAGTAGAAAAGTTCACCAGATACTTCCATAAAAAATGACTCTTAACATAAGAAACATAAGCATAAACAAAGTGAATGCATGCAACTGTCCCCCCATAGAAACCTCCAAAGTGACATGTTGCACATCCAAGTCCAGAATAGAGAAATTAGAAACTAGAGAAGAAATTAAAACTCAAATAGTCAATTTAGAAGTAGCTTGTTGATTTATAGCAACAATGCGCAGTTTTATGGAATCCCAAAAGGAACAAGGAATAGAATCAAAGCTCACAAAGGCCTTATCAATACAAAGCAAAGCGGGCTTATAAATAGAACATATATTATGAAGTTCAAGTCTAATGTTTGAGTTCCCAATACTCCAAAAATTCCAAAATAAACAATTCATTGCAAAAGTAAACTGGACAACTGGGAAGCTGGTTTAGAAGATCCTGCATCCTTGCTAATTCAGCTTCCCATGAGCTTCAGCTTTCTGCCTCTTTTCCAATCTTTTCTATTCGAGCTAAATAGCACCAAAGCTTTATTAAGATCTTCCTTCTCTGAATCCATTTCCGAGTTCTCCATATCAAGATATCGGCTACCATCACCAAAATTATGTTCCACAATAGCCAAAAGAAGAACTGCCACCTTCTTTGAATGGGAAACAACATTCGAACTATCTTGCTATTTATTAGTAATCAAAACCATAAATTCAAAACTCCCCACGCCCGAAGCTAGTTGTAAGGTGCCATGCGAATTCTTAACCGACTCTTTTCCTAAAACAGTCAAATCTATGCCATTCTTTTTTGTTTTAGCAGTGCCCTTGTCAACTGTTACTGTGAGTTGAGTGAGACTAGCCCTTATAGACTCTGTATCCGCAACATCTAAAGCCTTTCCATTCCTCATTGCCGCAGCAATGGGAGCATCATCAGTTGATTTGAAGTTGTCATACTCTACTCTGATAGCATTTGTCTGTTTTCTATCTAGGTAAACACCCTAAAAAACTGAAAAGGCATTACCAAGGAAGACATTCTGCTTACTAGCATTTCTTTGCTCTTTATCAACATCTCCTATATCCAATTCATTCGAATTAATGAGCTTCATCGGCTTGTACACCTATTTAAAATATTTGGCCAAGAAATCTTTCACCTCTTCTGATTGAGCTTTAACTGTATTCTATGTCCTCTCTACCAACTGACAAGAAGAAAGCCCATGGCCAATATTCTTACAAGCAGAACAAAAAGTGGTAAATTCTCATCATGTAACTCTACCTCAATATCCAAACCATCAACCTTCAAGATAACAAAATCAGGAAGAGAATTGGTCAAATCCACATCCACCAAATTCGAGCAAAGTGGCCGGCATCCCTATTCAAAGTGTGCGAGTAAAACCAAAGTACTGCGAGCTATGTCTGATAAAATCTAAGCAAAAAACCCAGTTAAGCCTATAAAACCTCACCCAAACTTGGACGTTGGTTGACTTTTGTACTAAAGGATTGAAAAATAATGACCATTCCTGTAGTCGTAAGATTCTAGGTTTGCAAATCAAAGCACTTCTTGCCCACCTACCTGTTTTTCCATTTTCACTAGTCAATATTACATGATAATAACCTTTGCTTAGATAAATCAGTCTCCAATTTGAAATGGCCAATATTTCTGAAAGTCTCCGCTTGAGATCACGCAAGATCCAAGGTTTATCGCCTTTTGAAGAATCAGTCTTGCAATTAGAGTGTTGACACAAATTCAATCTATCCTGCAAGGCCTCTTGGTTTATAGAAAGAGAGACATAATTCCCTTTTTGTAGCGTTCGTGATAGGCATAAAATGTTAATGTTTTTATGCCACTTTTTATATTGAATTTTAGCTAGTTTATAATTAATTGTTAATGAAAAGTACTTAATGACTGTATTTTTCTATTTTCAGTAAAAGAAAAACTTAAGCCAAAATTATTGTGTTTCTGCGGAACCTTTACTGAGAAAATCATATCTGGAGCTACACTTTGAGGTTTTGTGCGATTCCAGTTGCAAATGATTCCTAATTCACTATGTTTCAATTATGTAAGTTTCATTGCAATTTGTTCAGCCAATGAACACCAGTTTGATTTACAAAATCAATATTTCCAACAGTTGCGGCAGATTTACACTATCTTGGAAAAATTAGAATTTAAGTGTCTTCCTTATGTCCAATTTGTGCGAACAAAATATGCCTGGAAAGCTCAGAAATAGACCTGACTTTTTCAATTAGAATAAGTGAATTCTAAGTTCATTTGGTCATCCAAAGTGTGCTAGGAATATGCTGACAGACATTAGCGATATAAAAGAAAAGTATTTTGGCTCACTAGGATGATATTGATGATTGGAGGTAAGATTATTCCTCCAATTATATTGATGATATAAAAGGAAAGTATTTTGCCATGTCATCACACTCCAGCCATGGGAGGTAAGATTATTCTAATTATATTAATTGGAATAATATTTAGGATAAAAGGAATTAGATTCAAATACAAATTTGATTCCTAAAGGGATATGGAATGTTTCATAAATCCTAGTGTGGACATGAGACACAAAATACACTTTTAACCTCAATTGAGGTGGCCGTCAATGGTAGGGAATTATGGGAGTTTGAGATTATCAATATATTATCTCATATATTCTTTAGGTTTTAGATGGACTCTAGGATTAAACCTCTCCTAAATTTTTTCTATAAATACCATGCAACATTGAAACACAAGACACATTCACACAATTCATCACAACCCACACGGCTGCAATCATCACCAGTCGCACCCCTCTCTATCTCCCTTTTCTCCATTCTCACGGCAGCAATAGTTTTTCCTAGGTTTTATACTCAGTTTCTAAAGGTTCTCACATAGAAAAGTTGTGATACATGAAACAAAGTTCAAGGAGAAATTCGGCCAACCTTGGAGGAATCAACCTTGTGACTTTGGATCATAGTTTGGAGTAGCCAAGAGGAAAAGATTGATAGCCATTAAATGTTAATGTTTTAATGCCACCTTTTTTATTGAATTTTAGCTAGTTTATAATGAAAAGTACTTAATTACTGTATTTTTCTATTTTCAGTAAAAGAAAGACTAAAGCTAGAAATGATGTGTTTCTCCGCAACCTTTACTGAGAAAATCATATTTAGAGTTACACTTTGAGGTTTTTTGCGATTTCAATTTCAAATGATTCCTCATTCACTAGGCTTCAATTCTGCAAAGTTTCATTGCAATTGGTTTGGCAAATCAGTGCCAGTTTGATTTACAAAATCAATATTTTCAACAGTTGCGGCATATTTACACCATCTCGAGGAAATTAGAATTTGAGTGTCTTACCGATGTCCAAATTGTGCAAACAATATATGCATGGATAGCTAAGACATAGACCTGACATTTTCAACCAGAATCAATGAATTCTGAGTCCATTTGGTTATCCAAAAGGTACTTGGAATCTTCTTACCGGTAATGGAAGATATAAAAGGAAAGTATTTTGGCTTATTAGGATGCTATTGATGATTGGACTGCCATGTCATCACACTTCAGCCATGTGTATGAAATTTGCCACATCATATGCCAGGTCAGATTATTCTAATTATACTAATTGGAATAATACTTAGAATTAAATACAAATTTGATTCCTAAGGAGATAAAGAATGTTACCTTAAACCTAGTGTGAACATGAGACACAAATTACCCTACTATCCTTGAGGTGCTTGACCATGCTAGGAATTATGGGAGTTTAAGATTAAGTTTACATATTATCTCATATATTCTCTATGTTTTAGAAGGGTTTTCGGGTTAAACATCTCCTAAACATTCCCTATAAATATCATGTATTATTGGAAGACATATACACCATTCACCACCAGCCCTCACTGCTGCAACCTTTTCTCTCCCTCTCATAACACCCGCAGCTTTCTTTCCCTTTCTCTCCATTCTCACGACAACAACATCAGTTTCCCTAGGTTTTGTGTTCAGGTATTAAGAGTATTTTAGATAGAAAAGTTGTGATACACAAAGAAAAGTTCAAGGAGAATTCGGCCAGCACCTTTGGAGGAGTCACCTTGAGTCTTTGATCATAGTTTGGAAAAGCCAAGAGGAGAAGATTAAAAAACAAATTTCAGCAAACATCAACTTTGGATTTGATCTCTTTGCTCTTAGTCTCTTTGTTATTTATTCTATGTTTTCTTTTAATTATTTGATGGATAATCTAAGATCATGTGTAGCTAATTTTCTATAAGGACTATGATGTAACCCCATTATGACTATTTAGTGTTTAAAGCATATTTGAATTTGATTCATGTTTAAGGTTAATATTTCATTGTAGTTCTTAATGCTTCCATGAAAAGGTGGATTGATTAAGTATTTATATTGGCTTAGAAATAAGGGATATAAGTATGGATGGGCAATAAAATACATGGTTATATAAATATTGCATGCCTTAGTGACAACTTTAACAAGATCTTATTGGGTTTGCATGTCTTAGGGCTTAAATTTCAGTATTTAGATTATAGATAACTAAATAACTTGTGCTCGCTAGATTAGAATGCATTAAGAAATCAACTTCTAGTCGTATGTGGTTAAAGGGGGGTTAACCTATTAATCTAAAATGCATTAGGGCTAAATAAGAGTAATAGTGGTGAAAATAATCCTTATTTTCTTAAAACCTTTGGAATATTTACTTGCTGCCTTGTTCTTAATTTTAAATATTGCTTTTATTTTAAGTAATGCTTGGTTACTCAACAACTACAATAAAAAACACTCTTTTAATTTTCTAAGTTTAATTTACAATTGATTTAATTTCATCACTAGAGATATTATTCCTCGTGGGATTGATATCGGTTTTCTTTTTTAAATGATTCCACTTTATTACTTGTTGATTTATGCACTTGCAAGTTATCAAAATTATACCACAACAAAGATTGAAGAACAAATTCCAGCAGCCATCAACTTTGGATTTGATTTTTTTACTCTTAATCTCTTTGTTATTTATTCTATGTTATCTTTTAATTATTTGATGGATAATTCTAAGATCATGTGTAGCTAATTTTTTATGAGGATTATGATGTAACCCTATTATGACTATTTAGTGTTTAATGCATATTTGAATTTGATTCTTGTTTAAGGTTAATATTTTATTATAGTTCTTAATGCTTCCATGAAAAGGTGGATGAATTAGTATTTATATTGGCTTAGAAATAAGGGATATAAGTATGGATTATCAATGAAATACATGGTTATAGAAATATTGCATGCCTTAGTGACAACTTTAACAATATCTTATTAGGTTTGCATGTCTTAGGGCTTAAATTTTGGTATTTAGATTAGAGATAATTAAATACGTTGTGCTTGCTAGATTAGAATGCATTGAGAAATCAACTTCTAGTCACATGTGATTAAAGGGGGATTAACCTATAAATCTATCATGCATTAGGGCTAAATATAAGTAATAGTGGTGAAGTCATAATCCTTGTTTACTAAAACCTTTGAAATACTTGCTTGCTGCCTTGTTCTTAATTTTAATATTGCTTTTTTTTAATTAATGCTTTGCTACTCAAACAACAATCAATCAAAATAATCTCCTTTTACTTTTATTAATTTATTTAATAATTGATTTATAATTAAAGCTAGAGACATTATTTTTCATGGGATCGATACAGGTTTTCTTTAAAAAATCAACTTTATTACTTGTTGATTCGTGCACTTGCGAGTTAATCAAAATTATACCACAACAAGTTTTTGGTGCCATTGCCGGAGAATAATTATTTATAGTTTTGATTTTATGTTTTTTGTTAATTAAATTACTGTTTGTAGTTTAATTTTTTATTTTCATTTTTGGTGTAGGTTCGGTTTTAGCCATCAAAGAACAAAGATTGAAGAGCTTTCTTGGATCCAAAGCAATCCAATTCGAATTTGATGAAGGAGAAAATCAAAGTAGCTAAGTTTTTATTTTTCAATTTTTATGTGTTTAGGCTTTTAAGGGTTTACGGTTTTTAAAAAAAAATTATTTTGTTTAATGTTTTGTTTTGGTTTTAGCTTATTGATTTAATGCATTTGATTTCAATTCAGTTTACTGTTTGTTTAACCTTTAGTTAAGACTAAAAAAATAAAATGCTCTTTTGCTTACTGTTTTAGTTGATGTTTAGTGTTTGATTTTGCTCAATTTTTGTGTTTATTTTAAGTTTAATTTAATTTGTATCTAGCTTTAAGTTTTGTGAGTTAATTAGTTTGTTTTAATTCAGTTTTTATTATTAATTTCAGTTGCTGTTTTTTCTATTTTGTGTGTTAAGTTACTTTTTTATTTTCAGTTTGTTTATTTGTTTCGTTTTATGAGTTTTAATTGTAAATCTGAATTTTCTAAAAGAGATCTAAGAAGATTAAGAAGAGAATGTGTTAGAAAAACCATATTTAAAAATACCAAAAGTGAAAAAAAAATATAGAAAACTAAAGTAATCCAATAGTTCTTGAAATTCCTAGTAACTAAGATTATAGATATATTAGGCAGTGTTTGTTTGATCGGATAAATAGGAAAATTAAATTTCTCTATCCACTCTCCTCTCTTGTCCGAAGTATGTTAACGGCGAAGGAACCGGACATAGAAATTTGGTTATCAAATTTCATCCAGACACTTACGTTAGTTTCTAATCTCGGAGAAATCACGGGATTAGAAGACTAAACTGAGATTTGGACATAACTCGCGCATCCCCTTCGTGAATCGACCTGCTACTCCTGCGTTCCACCAAGCTGCTCCCCCTTTTGGACATAACTCGCGCATCCCCTTCGTGAATCGCATTTGCTTCAATCGACTTCATCTGCTTCAATCTCCGGTTTTTTAACCCTAATTTCTTAGTTTTCTTCAATCTGCTTCTGAGTTTTTCTTTTGAATTTCTCATATCGGAATCGAATCGGGCCTAATTCAAGGCTTTAGTGAAGCACCCATTTCGATTTGCGTCAACAACAATCACCATCTCATCTTAACGTTTCAAAGGTCAGATCTTTTTCGCCTCCTACAATCTTGGGCTTCTCTTTCTTTTTGCATCAAAGCCTCTCTCTGCGTTTTCTACTCATTTTCTTCTGGCTTTAGTTTTTTTTTATTTTTTTAACATTTATTTCAGGACTGTGCATGTATAATATACTTTTATAACTTTGCTCCTTGATCTTTCAGACAATGGAGATGAACGATTTGAGTTTGTCTTGTATGAAATTTTTGGGTAAATGAGTGTTGCCCGATTATACCAAGCCTAATTGCCCGGTAATATACTCTCTCTTTTTTTCTTGTATGGATATGAGTTTCTGTTGACTTTATATTTTACATCTTTTTTGTGCCCTGTTTTTGTATTTGTTGTTATTATAAATAGTTAGTTTGGAATTATCTTATAATGATCAGACTAGCATTCATGAGCTTTTAATTTTCCAGTAGCTAAAGATGAAGCCAATAGTACTTTTCCTTAACTTCTTGATTATACACTCTTTTTCTTCCAATTGTTATTTCTTATATTTATGTCTTGTGGGAGTGGTAATGCTACTTGGAAAAAGATGACTTTGCTTGTGCGTATCATAGTTGGAGATATCAGAATTTGAAAGAGATTTATACGCTCTTTTTCTTCCAATTGTTATTTCTTGCAAGTGCATGTTTGCAAGTGCAAGTGCTGCTGTAAGACAGTTTATGTTGTGGCTGGTTTGGAGTTTACAGGGCAAAAAATTACAATAATTGCATGCATTGTCTTACACTATTGTAATAAAGCATGTAGAAGATGCACTTAAAGACTTTTAGACTGAAAATGGTAATCTTATTTTCTTGTGCAAATATATATCAGAAACGTACTGTCCTGTGACTTGTAGTATCAGAGCTTTCCTTTGAATAGGTTGGGATCCATATATTTTTGCCTACTTGAGTAAATGGTCCTTTTATTTGAAATTATTAAGTAGCTTATTAAGTATCTTAGTCATGCAAATATGCAAATTATTAAGTAGCTTAGTCCTGTATTTTTCTGCTCTAGCATTCATATGTTCATAAGCCGTAACCTTCCTTATTGTAAACTAATGCTATAATTTACTTATTGTTTCCTCATATGTTCATAAGTCATAACCATCATATGGTTTCTAGCACACATATCTTCTTGTGCTTATACTTTGCTTGCCTTCAATATATTGAAAATTTTTTCTTCTTCTTGTCTTTGAACATGATAATAGTGTATAGGATCATAAACAGAGAATGATTATGTATAAGAACTCACCGATGGCCATGTAGAATGCAGGCCATATAAACCTGCATTTAAATGCAAAGTGAGAAATTTAACATGTGATTCTCTATCTCAATCATCTTCAACAGATAAACATAGATCTCAAGATTTGAACTCGGTTTTACAATATATTTGTGTAAGGTAACTGGTTATAAAAATATGTGGGTTGCTGGCAGGTTTCCAATTTTTCACTTGATGGGTCCCCAAGGTGTGTACTCGATGACTGCCTATGTTATGCTGACTTCTCTCTCTGTATATGTGTGCTGCCAAAATATGTCAAGCCTCAAATATTGATAACCACTCCATACAATGAGAGAGGATGAGTATTCAATTTCAGCAGCAGGAATCAGGACCCATATATATATAAAAGTATATGTATATGCTTGAATCATATTTTATACTTTGGTTTTGTAATTTAGACAACATTTGACCTCTTTTTAACCTTATATATGTATGTGCTTGAATCATAATTTATCCTTTGGTTTTGTAATTAAATTCAATATTTGACCTTCATTTATGGGTGTATTAATGACCCGTGGAAATGAAAGCAGGTCACTCTGCAATACATCATAGAGCCATATTCTACCATTGGAGTAAAAGATGATGATTTAAGCATGATGTCCAAGCAAAGAATGAAGGTGGTAATGCTGTTCGGGAGTTGCAAAGGCAAAACGAAGTAATTTTAGCTATTTTCGGATTACAATGGCACTTTCGTAATTTAGCTATTTTCGGATTATAATGGCAGTTTCGTAATTATTGCTATTTCCAGATTATAATGGCAGTTTTGTAATTATTTCTATTTTCGGATTATATTTATTTAGGGTTAGTTTGTAGCTTTAGGATTACTTTCCTAATTATTTTATGATCTAGATTGATTCTTAACCTAACCCTAGTCTCTATATAAATGGGGGTTACTAGCTTGTAAGAAACAACTTTGATTATTGATTAAATAGAATCTATTCTTGTTTTCAACAAGACTTGTGTGTTCCAAGTGAGGATAGTTCTTCTTCTACTTGTTGCATTTGGGAATTGATCTTCTTATCAAAGGTATTTACTTTGTGGCGAATTTCAATTTCATTCTTTGCCTTCTAATNAAGCTTAAAGAAACTGTAATCCCAACACACAAGATGATATGGAACAAACCCTAGGTAAAAACCCGCCCTATAGCACCTCTAGATAACAATTGTATCTAGCAACACTAATTAGAAGGCAAAGAATGAAATTGAAATTCGCCACAAAGTAAATACCTTTGATAAGAAGATCAATTCCCAAATGCAACAAGTAGAAGAAGAACTATCCTCACTTGGAACACACAAGTCTTGTTGAAAACAAGAATAGATTCTATTTAATCAATAATCAAAGTTGTTTCTTACAAGCTAGTAACCCCCTTTTATATAGAGACTAGGGTTAGGTTAAGAATCAATCTAGACCATAAAATAATTAGGAAAGTAATCCTAAGGCTAAAAACTAACCCTAAATAAATATAATCTGAAAATAGAAATAATTACAAAACTGCCATTATAATCTGGAAATAGCAATAATTACGAAACTGCCATTATAATCCGAAAATAACTAAATTACGAAAGTGCATTATAATCCAAAAATAGCTAAAATTACTTCGTTTCGCCTTTGCAACTCCCGAACAGCATTACCACCTTCATTCTTTGCTTGGACATCATGCTTAAATCATCATCTTTTGCTCCAATGGTAGAATATGGCTCTATGATGTCCGTATCATTCCCTTCCTCTTCAAAAAGATTCGTCCTCGAATCTGAATCCATATCAAAAGGAAAAATATCAGAAACATTAAAAATAGTGGACTCATTGTACTCACCCTGAAGGGCGATTTTGTATGCGTTTTCCTTTACTCTTTCAAGCACTTGAAAAGGTCCATTGCCTCTAGCATCCAACTTAGACTTCCTAAGTTTGAAAAACCTTTTCTTCCTTAAATATACCCAAACCCAATCTCCTGGTTTGAATATCCTCCACGTGTCATCCCATAAAACTTTCCCAAAGGGACTCAAAAATTCCACATCCCTATCATATTTAATAGTTCTAGGCATTCCATGCAATTTTGATTTCTCATCAAAGTCCTGCAATAAAGAGACAAAAACACTAGACAAATCGGGGTTAAGGTTAGTTTCACAAAGCAAAACTTTTCGAAACCTCACTAATAATATTGCTTTCTTGGCTAAGAATGCACTACTGACTTCTCTCTCTTTTGCATTAAAATTCTTTTTCTTTTCACTCATCTCACTTTTTTCTATTGCACTTTCCTCTTTATTTTTCTTACAAGTGCAATCACTCACCATTGGGCCTTTATTTATAATATTTTCACTTTTGGCCTCTTTACACTCAATTTTTTTATTTGTCTCACTTCCCAAATCCCCATGTGAACTTTTGGATAATTTCAATTGTTCAAAATACACATCCATTTGAGATAAAGGTGCAAGTGTGACTTTCTTTTCATTATGCTCATTTCTCCTAGCCCTTGGTTCCTCCCTCCATGTGCGTCTCCTCATGGAATTATTTGAGACTTCATCAACATCGAAACCCGTTGGCTTGATATCTCTAGTTTGCAAACCATCTCTCCCTGGGTTATTTGTGGCGGTCATAAATACTTCACTTACGTTATCATTTAGCTCATCCCCCTTCATCTCTTTGTAATACTCTTCTACGGACCTAGAGCCTTGTGTGAGTCCCTGCAACTTTTGATGAAGCTCTCTATAGTAATAAGATGGTACAAACCTCTTCCTCATAATTCTCTTCATCTCATCCCAAGTTGAGATTGGATCTTCTCTATACATCCTCTTTGAGTGTATAAGTTGCTGCCACCAAACTAGAGCATAGTCGGTGAACTCCACTGCAGCTAGTTTAACATTCTTCTCCTTTTAGTAATTGTGACAATCAAATATTAACTCTACCTTTTTTTTCCATTCCAAGTATGCCTCGGCATCACTTCTACCCTTGAATGGCGGAATGTGCATCTTAATTGAACTTAGGTTGTCATCCCTTCCTCCTCTCGTCTCCTCTCTCCTAGGTCTTCTTCTTACAGTTTGGACTTCATACTCGTCTTCATCGGAAACAATTAATTCTTGTCTCCTGGGTCGTGTTCCTTCCCTTCTAGTAGTATTGGACATGGCCATGGTCATCTCCCTCATTTGCTCCATCATCTCATCCATCCTAGATTTCAATGTTTCTTCCATCCTAGAAGTCAATCTCTCTTCTATCCTTCTATACTCACCTTCCAAAGATTGTCGTAAGAGCTTTGTCATCCATCCTAGAAGTCAATCTCTCTTCCATCCTTCTATACTTACCCTCGAAAGATTGTCGTAAGAGCTTTGGATCCGGTGTTGCCACTTGCTCTTCTTCCGAAGTAGAAACTCCTTTTCCATCTCTTTTAGACATTCTTACACACTCCCTTACGTGTTTAACTAAAAAAGAAATGGTAAACCCTCGTGTTTCACTCAAATTTGGCTTTTACCCTCTATATGGTCACCACTCAAGCCTTTTACCACTCAAGTCTTGTTCACCCAGTTGCACTTCAGAACCAATTATCTTAAACAAAAATATAAAAGTAAAATAGCAAATTTCAAAATTAAAACCTAACAATGAAAGCAAGTTCAATTCTAGAGCAAAATTGGCACAAAAGAAAAGGACAAAAGAGTAATGAAACAAATAATAATTACTCTATAAAATCAACACAATGAGAAAATAGGAAACTAAAGAAATTTAGAATAGGAAAGTA
>QANX01000734.1:0-33223 GCA_003254975.1 Ochetophila trinervis | reverse complement strand
TTTTCAACAAGACTTGTGTGTTCCAAGTGAGGATAGTTCTTCTTCTACTTGTTGCATTTGGGAATTGATCTTCTTATCAAAGGTATTTACTTTGTGGCGAATTTCAATTTCATTCTTTGCCTTCTAATTAGTGTTGCTAGATACAATTGTTATCTAGAGGTGCTATAGGGCGTGTTTTTACCTAGGGTTTGTTCCATATCATCTTGTGTGTTGGGATTACAGTTTCTTTAAGATTGGGGTTCCGCATCAGAACATCCCTTTGATTGACCTAAAAAGAAGATGATTGATTTTGACGAAAGGATGACTCCATTGGCTCCAAGGTGGGAAGAACCTGTTTAGGAAGAATGATAAGTTTAAAATTTTCTGAGTTGGAAAGAATAATAGTGAAACAAAATTTGGTCTTTACCTGATTCAAATCATCATTTGCAGCATTCTTATCTGTGAGTTGTTCTTCCAAGTTTTCATTGGATGCTCCATCATCCAAATGTTCATCCGCTTAATCTTCCAAAAGTTCTTCCAAGTTTTCATCCTCATAATGAAGTTTTTCATCTTGGTCACTTAGAGATTGAGGTGTATAGTTATGAGACTCTTGAGCTCAGGGGGCATGTGGCTTTTTCTGCAATTGAAAAAAAAGATTGGTTAGAAAATAGTAATGAAGAGAAGTGGGGATGTGTTAAAACTTACTGAGAAAATGGACTTGACCCGAGTAGCGAGGTTTCTTTTCTTTGAAGCTTCACGCGAAGATGGATCAGCATCACACGTGCTCAGAACACCTACAATTAAAAAGTTAGTCTTCAAAATGATAGAGTATTGCTAAAGCTTAAAGTTCAAGTTCTATACATTTCTTAGAAGACTTAAGTTGAAGATTGTTCAATGCACAAGTGGACTTTGGACATTTTTGAGCCTTAGTGGTTGGGACGCCATGTTTGAAAATTTCATCGGCTACCTCATCAATCGTATCCATAAAGGTAGTGCAAGTCTTGGCGCCCCACCAACGGTCGAAAGCAACAGTAGAAGATGGATGGGAAGAAAACTTGTGCAGAATAAATGAAAATTTTTGGTTGTCAAACTTCCGGATGATTTCTTTTAAACCATCAGAAGAAATGGGATTGTGAGACAATGAACATCCATTACTAGAATCAATGTGAAGAACGGGTATTGCTTGGCAAAGTCCAAATTGCCGTGCCACTAGGTTGGGACAATAAACTTCTACTTCAGTATTATAGTTATTGGAATTTTCTATACCACCATAAAGAAGATCTCGGCATATCAAGATACTTGCCCAAAGGTTGACTAATTCTTTAAAGCCAGATTGTGGTTCTGGGACAATGCCACAACGTTTAGGATGATCAAATATCCTAGGAAAGAAGGTTAGGTCTTGCTCTTTAATTGAGAAGAAAAAATTGAAACAGTCTCTAGCAAAATGCTCAAAGACGCCGGCTTGGATGATTGACATACCAAGGCTTCTGTGGGGTGAAGGTTGAATGGATGGCCCAAGTTCAGTGAAGTAAACTTGGAGCCAAAGCTGGAGCATCCATATTAGGCTGGAAAATTCCAAGAACTAAAATATTGGAAGACATGTTGTTCTCAACAATCAGTGATACATTTGTAGAGGTGGCCGAGAACAATAAGACTAAGGGCAACCGGTCGACCTAAGTGTCTCAGCAATATGGACAAACTCTTTGGTGATTTTGTTGGAGGCAACACAGAAGATGAATTTGCAAAGCCACATGAGAAGAAAATTCATGTTGTCTTGAATATCAGGAGCGGTGTAGTCCTTGCCTCTATGGATGGCTAGATGAGCTTCATAGGATGATTCAGATTTGGTGAGTGAAGGGTTGAGTGAGATAGTGTTGGGAAGATTGAGCGGAACGGCAGACAGAAGTGGACCGTTAGGCCGAATGCAAGTAAGAACGGCCAAATCAATGAGGGTTGGAGTCATCATCCCAAATCTGAAGATGAAAGTATTGGTCTGGGTTGACGAAAAACATAAGACAGCAGCAATAAGAGCTTTGTCACACGGAAGGTCATAACAATAAAGCTCAAGTGTATCGTATATGCTGGCCGATCTCCAAGAATCACCAAAGTGAGGTTCAAGTCTTTGAACCAAGATACCCATTGGGAAGATGAATGAGGCCAACGCAAAGGCTTGGAGCTATTCCATTCGGTCCAATGTAGCTTATCTTTCAAGTCAAAAGGGAGTAGCTCAAGGTTGTGTTCTTTGTCAAATTGGTAGGCATCTAGAACTTCTGTAATGATGGCATCAATAAATCTGGGACCAAGGAAGTATTCTCCTTTATTTTTATCTTTGGCGGTTAGGACCGGATTGGATATGTTTTCCACGGATCCGTAGATCGCGGCTGCCATGTTATCAGCAGAGGTTCTAGGTTAGACAGGTCGGTCAGGATTCAAGACAATCTTCAATTGTTTAGCATCTTTGGTTTTAGGAGGCATGATCTGTAAGAAAGAAAAATTTCAAAGATTAGATAAAAGAGAATTGCAAAGTTTTAAGTACTCAAGGAAAAATTTCTATCGTTCCTAAGTGAAAAACCTGATTTATTTTCTATCGTTCCTAAGTGAAAAACCTGATTTATTGGAATGATTGGCTGAGCATGTATATTCATTTATATGTTTAGCCTATTTATTTTTTTTTTGAAAGTCTAGGGTTTGGCCAAGCATGTATATATGTATGGTCGGCTAACATGGAAGTTCTTCCTAAATTGAATAGAAATATAGCCGAATGAAAAAGGGAGATGTTCGGCTGAGTAGTAAGGTTGTTAGGCCGAATGTATTGAAGAATGACAACATGAAGGTTTTTCTGAAGTGTGATATATGATTGAATTTTAAGATGAAGTGTTGACCAAGTAGAACTTATAGGGTTTTTGGCTTGATGAATTGTGGGTGGCTGAATTTTTAATTATATGGCCGAATATTGTTGGATGGAACAATGGAAAATTTGTTTGACTAAATTATTTATTTTAAAGAGATTCAGCCAAGTATGGAATACTATATCAATGGAGGCTTATCAATGAGTTCAAGGTTTATTAAAGCAAGTAAAGAAAAAACAACAACCATGACAAAAATCTCAAATCATGCTTTGAAAGTATAGAAGTAATGAGAAAAGAAGAGAAAGTTACCTTGTTCTTGGAGTTTTTCAAAAAGGTTCTAGAGATATGAGAAAGTCTTCAAAGATGAGGGTTTTATGGAGAAGATGATAGTAAAATTGTAATTATGTTAGAAGTTTTGATCTAATGGCCATGATTTACTGGGTTTTTATTTTGAACTTTTGAGGATATAAAGGTAAATAAGAAAAGGAGAATGGATTGGCCGGTCAAGTGGAAGGAGTCATGGCCGATGGTTGGAAGAAATATTTGGGTTGGCTGAATTGGTTATTTGGTTATATGGCTGAACATACGGCCGAATGGAACAAAGATTGTGGCCGAATGAAATTGTTCGGCTGAAGGAAATATTGATATGGCCGAATAGTTTCTCCAAGCGGAAGGATAAAAATTGTGGCCGAACTTATGGAAGAATAAAAATTGTGGCTGAAGGAAATACAATGATGACCGAATGATGAATTAAGTGAATGAAGGAAATATGTGGCCGAATGGAATTATGGGTGGCTGAACGGAATTCAAAAGGGGTTGAATTGTGGTCAAATGAAATTAATTTTGGCTGAAAAAGAATTATGGCCAAGAATTCTTATGACTGAAAGAGAAATAATTATGAATAGGAATGATGAGAGTTGAATGGTTTAACCAAGTAATTTTATTATATATATATATATATATATGTATGTATACTTCTGTACATGCATATACATGGTTGATAAAATTTGGTAAAATTGTTTATTTGATTAAGGATATTCGGCCAAGTTCAATATTAATTGGGCTTATTTGCTTTGGTTGAATATTTATTACAGGGATGGAAGAATAGATGAGAAAAATTATTTTAATTTTTACTTTTTACGTTTTTCTTCTAAAAGTAAAAATAAAAGAGGAAATGTTTGAGCCATACAAAATTATTGGCTTCATAAAAATATATGTTAAACCTAACAGTTGGAAGAATATGGTTGGACTTGATTATTTTGGGAACAATAGGCCTAATATCGGGACATATGAAATTATGGAATGGTGAATCTGTTGTTCTGTATTTCAGGAAGAACGCTGAAATCTATCGTTTCGTATTTGTGTTGGAACAACGAATTTTGTTGATTTGGATAAGTGTTGGAACAACGAGATTGTTTTGAAAAATTTAAGTAGGAGTAGAAGTCTAATTGCATTGGGTTTATTCCTATTGGTGTATTTATTTTCAGATAAGAGTTTTATTCCAAGTGAGCTTGCAATACCAAGAGTTTTATTCCTACTAGGATTCAAAGTTGTCAAAGGCTATATAAAAGGGATCAGAATTCATATTTGTCTCTCTCTACACACACAGACACAGATTCTCTCTACAGAAATCGGCGTTCAAGTTTTTATAATTTTTTAGGCTTTCAGAATTGTTAAATTTTAATTTTGTTTAGTCTTTTCATCATTATTTTACTCGAATTTTATTTGTAAAATCTTTTTAATTGTTAAGGCAATAAAATAATTCATTGGAAATTAATTTTTTATTTTTAAGCACAATTGTTTATTAATTTTAAATTTACACATTATTTTTATTACTATTTTTCTTTTAAAATTTTCATAATTTAAAAATAGCAACCATGTATACGCTTAAAAATCAATTTTTGATTCAAAATAGTCAACAGAAACAATACCAGAATACCCAAACTACTAGCAAAAGCCACTCTTCCAGGCTTTTACCACTTAGATAATATGCGTACGCAACGCCAGACTATTATTTATAACATGATAAAAAATAAATAATAAATAAAAAGTATTATTTATAATTTGTTTTTGAGATGGCAGCTCGCTGTAGGAGAAAACAGAGCAGCTAAAAAAGATAAAGAAACGACACCGTCTCCAATAATCAAGTTGGCGCGAAATGTAGCCATGGTTAGTTTCAGAGCAAACCCCAAAAACACGGCGAGAACCTCGCAAGGCCTTCAATCGTTAGAATTTCCAAGACAAATCCTATCGCATTCACTTGGTGCATCCCATATTATTTCCCATTGTAATTAGAATATATAATCTATAATATATATTGTACATTACATATATAATATATGTTTTTTCAAATTAGGAAAATCGACGAAATCAAGAAGCTTTACTTTCTTTTCTCAAAATAAAATAAAATAAATAAATTAAAAGAAGAAGAAGCTGTACTTTCTTATTAGTTGTGTTACGCGTATTATTTGAGGTATTTGTGTTTTTCGTTCTAATTTCCTTTCTAAGCCAAGAGGCTATATTTCCCTGAATTTTAGGGTTTAACAGTTATTTCTTTTTTTTTTTCTTTTTTTTTTACTAAGAAAATTTTATTTGATTTATGAAATAAAAAAGAGTTTTCTTGTTTGTTTTTGTTTTGGAAGTTTCATGAATTGAGATTAAACAAAATTGGAAGATTCATGAATTGCCGGAGCCGCTCCTCGGAGCCATTTCCGACGTGCTTGTTTTAGCGGCTAGGCAGTAGGCATGACCGGATTTGGGAATCAAAGTTTTTTTTTTTTAACATGATTCAGCCTTCGGGTGAGATTTTTTTCCTCTATTTATCTCATGGTTTGGATTTTTTTTTTCCCCTTTCCATTTTTGTTGGTTGTTTTATAGTATTCCAAATGTACACCCCCTCTAAAATTTATAAATAAAAATCTAGTTGAATTTCACTTCGATCATTTTGGAGATAATATTGGCTGGGATTTTGCATATGATTTATATTGATGGTAGATGAAATTTCAAGCCTCTCGAATTAGAAAATGGGAGGGTGAAATTCTCCCCTCCTAGTTCTAATGAGCCTGCTATTGTCTTAAAAATTTGAGAGGAATTATTATTATTATTTATTATTTTCTTCTTTTTGTTCTAGCATCCCATAGTTTTTCAGATTTACCAAAAAAAAATAATAATCTCATAGCTTTGCAGAGGTTCATTTAATATGAAATTATATTGTGATTTTTTTTTAACTGCTTCATTCTTAATATTGATTTCAAGAGTTTAAAAACCACCCATTCCCTCTATTCGTTTAGGACAACAAAATGACTTTCACTCGTGTAGTATGACTTAGAAGGTGAAACAGAGATGATATATCTATTTTTTACTTTGTTTGGAGCTTTGCTATCTATTAGACATCGTGATTTCACCATTAATTTTCTGTTTATTTTGGAACTGTATGCTGGTACTTCTGGATCTATGAAATCAGCTTGATGAATTGTTTCTCCCATACAATCAATTAACTCAGAAATCTATGTCCCTTGCGCAAAATTTTCCATCAGCACTATGCTTAAAATGACATGGGACATTTGACAAATCTGAGTCCTCTAACTGCCATGTTTCAGATATGGACTTGGAACATGGGAGTAAAAACAGTGTGAATTCAGAAACTTTTCTTGATGGGGCCGGAACCATTGAGAATTCGAGGGGAAGCAGTACAAGTTTGGAGGTTCTTGATGTGAGTGATAGTAATAACTACTCAATGCACAAAGAAGCTATTGCTAATGAAAGTAATATAGTTGTCTGGCCAACAATTTTAGTGGAATCTTCAAGTTCCTCATCTTTCTCATCATCAGATTCGTCGATTGATCTCTTACAATTGAACAAAAACAAGGATACCAATTCAATACCACGCATTGCTTCCCTCGACGAACAAAACGGTGATGCTCAAACACCATTTCAAGTTGAAGAAAGCAGTTTTCTTTTTAACAGCTTGTCTAGATCAGAGGAACGTAAGCATATCACTATGGCTTCCTCATTGACATTTCAAGCCTCAGATACTGCCCAAGATCCCATGAAACATTTTATATCTCTAACTGAATCCCCTCCAACCCAAACAATGGAAAGGCCAGAAGAATATGATCCTTTCCGGATTCCATCGTCTGTGTTTGAAAGAAATAAATCCACAACACCATTGGAATGGAGTGTTGCTTCGAACGAGTCATTGTTTAGCATTCACGTAGGCACCCATAGTTTCACCCGAGAACGTTTATTAATGTTAGGCAGCAGGCCTGGGGAACTGACCATGTTCAGTCCTAACCCTCCAGATCCATTGGTCGACATTGAGAAAAAGAATTGTGAAGCTGAGAAGGATTTGGTAGCTGAACAAGTGGCTGATAAGATCATCAAGAATGTAGAAACTGAATCTTCAGAAGATCCAAGTTTGAGGATGACAAACCCTGCAGTTTTCTCAGTTTCCTCTACCCTATCCTGTCGTAGTGATGGGAGTGTAACCAGCACGCACTCTTTTGCCTTCCCGGTGTAAGTCTACATCTTCATCTTGAGAGTTAGCATTTCCATAATTGCAAAATTCTACTACGTTACACACACACACTCACACATATACATATATACATACATACATCTTCATATACATGTATATATGGTCTCATGAGCTTATATTAATCCATCTGCATGAGCTTTGTGCAACAGTAAAATGTTGCACATCTAGAAATTAAAAAATAGGATCAAACTAATTTTTTTCAATGTAATTTGAACAAAATACATGTATGCATATCTTTGTGTGGAAATTCTTAAAAATCAAAAACTTGAGTAAGATGAAAATACCATTTGTCTGTTGCAGAAAAAAGAATAAGTGCCAATGGAAGTGTACATGGACATCATGCTACTGTTGTAATTGTAGCCGGGCGTCCTGCTTTGTGAGGCCACGTTGCTACTATTGCAGATGTAGCTGGGCATTCTGCTACAGTTGGAACTGTAGCCTAAAAAGATGTTGTTGTCATTCTCATTCCGTGTATGCTTCTCTCTCTTTAACTACATCTAGCCGCTAGACCTGCATTATTTGAAACAAATACATTAACTTTTTTCTGGTAAACAAATATATGTACAGTTTAATTCTGGTTTTTTATTTTTATTTTTTCTATTGCTTTGTCATGTGCATTATGATGTTGTAAATGCCTATGTAATTGCAATGGTAGTATGCTCTCGATGGGCAATATAACCTATACAAGTGACAATTTTCCATTACTGCAGTCTGTCGGAAGGATTGGGAACTGGTTCTGAGAAGGTAGATTCTGAGGTCTGTCCAAAAAAAGAGAAGGTAGATTCTGAGCAGCATTTTGAGACAACAAAGCCAACTCCGACTGCCAACCATTGCTTTCCTGCCTTGTCTTGGTTCTCATGGTGTTGATCTTGTCGTTCTTGTTGTCAAAAAAGTTAGTCGTAGAGATCTACTAAGCACACACAAACACACCCCACTCTTTGTCCTTCACAACTATCAAAACATTTTGTGCTTGGATACAAGACTTGTTGCAGATCCACATATAAATAGAAGGCTCATGGTTAGCAGTTGGTCGTAGCTCCTAATTCTTTTTCGGGTTCGGGTGCTTCCTCTGTTTTCCTTTCTTGTTTGAGCATCCAGACTTGTGAAAAATTGACTTGAATGAGGGGGCTAATGGTGGGATCATATACCAAATGTTGGATGAATTTGGCGAAGATCTAGAAGGTGAATGTTTTTGTTTTTGAATTTTTTTTGGTAGTTTTAATGAGGCTTCTTAACTTCTTGCAGCTGTAAATTTCAGTTGGATTTAATGATGAATTAGTTGAATTTAATGGCATCTTAAAAGACAGATCTTATTAGCTCTCTGATTCAATTGGCTCTGTTTCAGTTTTCGTATGGTGGAACCACATTTATAGACAACAAATACGATATCATTTTATTAAAATAATAAAAGACAGATCTTATTAGCTCTCTGATTCAATTGGCTCTGTTTCAATTTGCACCCTTATAGTTTTCCATCCTGTCAAATGAGGATGGTTCAATGGTATGTCTTTTATATCCACGTATGAAGTCGTGAATTCGAATCACGCCCATTTTTGTTTTTAGATTAGAAACAATTGTAGTGATAAATATATATAGTAATGAATTAATGGACTACTTAACTTATAGATAATGATGCAGCACATAAATTTTACTATTTGTCACTATTAGTAAACATCACTGGTTAGACTGCAATTTATATTGCAAATTTTATTGAAAATATTTAATTTTATTTTATTTTTTAGTATTAAAACTCTAATAAAAAAAAGTGAACCATTTAAAAGTATTTATTTAAAATGTCACAAAGCATGTATGTCTCAACGGTAGTTCATCGTCGGTGGATGAAAAAATAAAATCTTTGTGACACATCATCATCTAGTATAATAACTGAATAATATGGGTTATGTAGCCATTAGATCATGTCTCTCTCTCTCTCTCTCTCTCTCTCTCTATACATATATATAAATATATATATTTTCAAATAAAATATTTTTATTTTATTAAAATAAAGATTGTCACTAATGATATGTTATTAGTGACAAATCTGAAATTTTCGTCAATGATAGTTTATTTTTAATGATGATATTTTCATATTTGACACTGATTGTTTATTTTTAGTGACAATCCTCAATTTATTAAAATAAAAATATTTTTATTGTAGAAGTACTATATATAAATATGTATAAATATATTTTCTCTATTATGTAGCATGTAAAATAACTAAAATATCCTTAATTATATTATTTTACTTTGTGCAAAAAAAAAATGTTACGTTAGTTGTTTGGGAATATGGTGGATTTTTTAGTTTTACTCTTTTTTTTTTTTCCCTTCTCTATCTTACTATGTGTGTTTTGTTTTAGCTAAAATGTTTATAAATAATGTTAGAGGTAACAATCTAGTGTGCCAACAAATTTATCAACTATACGATGTTATTATTTGATTTGATTATATTTAACTTTATTTATCCGTTTAAGGTTCACTTCTCCATATATAGATTATATTAATTTGTTAACTAATAAAATAATTATACATGTATAGTTGGTAAATATATTGCTAGACTTGGTGGTACCTCTTGCATTACGCAATGTGAATAAGTGTTAATTAGTAGTAGTAAGAGTTTTTTAGATATCTTAAATAACTATATATTTAATGGGAAAAGAAATAGAAATCAAAACAAAATCCAACATAATTTGAAATTGTGTTCCATTTAATATTTATGTTTTTTTTGTATCTCCCATATCTAAGATAGCTAACAAATTCTAACCACCACTAACTGGCATATCAAACATTTAAAATAAGCAAGTCAAGATAATAATAATAATAATAATAATAATAATAATAATAATAATAATAATAAAAATAAATAAATAAATAAATAAAAATAAATAAAAAACTAAATTATGATTTCAAATTATAGCATCAAAATTCAATAATAAGGTACCAATTAATCTACAAAGATATTTACCAGTCATTATATTGTTAGCTTATAATTAATTAATTACACATATCATTTAACAAGTTCAGTTTTCTATTTTTAAAGTACATTAAGCTTTCAACAAGTAAAATAAAACATGTCATCTTACTATATCATTTTAGTAGATATCTTTGCATGACTGTTTACCAAAAAAAGTATCTTTGTAGATTAGTTGATACCTTCAGTAATATTTCAAAATTCAATCTAAAAAAAAAACAATCTTATGACGAGGAAAATTTAATAAGGAGAGACCTGTGTGGTCCATATATGGAATTTATAAGTTTATTTGAGATATAAAATTAGACTAGATATAATTGAACTATTTTAATTTTAGACTAATTAAATTGAACTATTTCAATTATTTTTTTTTATTAAAAAGTTTATATCAAATTTAATTATATTGTAACCAAATTTTTGGTCAGTCTCCAAGCTCCACGTGTGAGGTCAGTCCTGACAGTTTCCAGTCCGACTCCACCTAGGTCTGTAAGATAGAAACGAAAGTTAAAGGGGTCACCGATATTTCTCTTATGATGCCAAAGTCAACCAATGTTGTGATAAGGCCATCATTCTCCCTTCTTTACTGGCTTTGTAATAAAATAAAAAATAATAGAATATAGTGAGTGTTTGGTGAAGAAGAAGACTAAACCATAAAGAGAGGTATTCTCCAATAGATAGAATGAGCTAAGAATTTACCAAAAGGGAAAAGAAAGAACGGGAGAAAATAAAAAAAATGGGGGAATGGATCCCAAGAAATGTCTTGTCTCCTCATTCTCACCTACTATTCTTTTTAATACCTTTAACCAATGGCTAGTAACCTTACATCCTTTGACAAAGACATGTGGTGGTGGAAAAGAGGTAAAGATTGCTCTCACTTAAGTTAGGTCTTTTTTAGGCATTCTTACATGGCCTGCACACTTTTTGCTTCTCAACCCTCCTTTATGAGCCTCTAGTGAGTGAGATGTGTGCGGCCCGTGGCTTAAGCTTGGTGATCTTTGCCTAACTGTTTGGAGTTCCTAGCCTTAATGGGCCCACAGTTCCTTTAGCCCCCATTACTAAAATTTCCACAACAATAGCTCACAAAATTGATTCAATTCACAATTTGACCAATTTACGGAAAGTGGAATAAACCTGCCTAAGCCCATTAGCAACTGAAATCATATGGTTAGGGGTATTGTAAGAAATTTCCTCCATAAGCTGCCTAGAAAGGCGCTAGGTATGAATTTTTAGAAATTTAAAATTCAAACTGAATATGGTAATTAATCTCTCTACCCTCTTCGCAGTCGTTGATTTTGATCGAACGGCTGGGGGCTTCTAGCATGGTGAAAAGTGTTTATGCTTTTTGTGAAGAGAAGAAGTAAAAAAAAAAATCCTAATCGCACTACCAAGCGCATGGAGTCACACCTGGGGTCACACCTTGGCAGATCTGTCTGCAAGGCATCTCAAAAAAAAAAATCCGAAGTTTTTTTTCTATTCTTTTTTATTCTTTTAGCTTAGGATAATATTTGCTTTCCATTACTCTAATTATTATTTTTGCTGTTCTTTTGATCTACTTTCTTTCTTTGGTTAGGTTTTGAGATTGTGATACTTGCTATTTGTTTTTTTTTGCTTTGATTTGTTGTGTTTAACTTTAAAGTGCAACTTGATTATAGAGATTGTGAGTGGTAAAAGGCTTGAGTGGTGAGCACATTGAGGGTAAAAGCCAAAATTGTGTGAATCATGAGCGTAGTTACCATTAAAAAGAGTGAAATACGTGAGGGAGACAAGTAAGGATTTTCTTTTACTAATCTTGTCTTGTAGAAACTAAGATGTCAAAAAGAGAAGGAAAAGAAGTCGCTCATTTCGAGGAAAAGCACGAAAAGGAGATGACACCGGACATGAAGCTTTTATACAAGGCCTTCACAGGAGAATTGCGGAGGTTAAAAATGAGGATGGATGAGTTAAATGATAAGGTAAATGAAGTCTCTATGACTGCCACAAATAACCCAAGGAGAGATGGTTCACGGACTAGAGACATAGAGCTATTAATTTTCGAGGATGATGAAGTCTCAAATCATTGAATGAGGAGACGTCCAAGGAGGGAAGAACCAAGGGCTAGGAGACATGAGCCGAGAAAAAGGAGGGATGACAACGTAAGCTTCATAAAGTTGCAAATACCACCATTCAAGGGGAGACATGACGCTGAAGTATATTTGGAGTGGTAATTTTCACTTGCCACAACTACTTGGATGAGAAGAAGGTAAAACTTGCCGCTGTAGAGTTTACCGATTATGCGTTGGTTTGGTGGGAACAATTATTGCAGACTAGGAGGAGATATGATGGAGATCCAATTGTAACTTGGGGTAAGATGAAAAGGGTGATGAGAAGAAGATTTGTACCATCTTCTTATTACCGAGAGGTACACCAAAAGTTGCAACGGCTCTCACAAGGAACAAGGACGGTAGAAGAGTACCACAAGGAGATAGAGATGCTCCTAATATAAGCCAACATAGATGAGGAATGAGAGGCTTCCATGGCTTGATTCTTAAGTGGACTCAATAGAGAGATTGCCGACACTGTGTGATACGGGTATCATAGTGCCATATTCTACCATTGGAGCAAAAGATGATGTTTTAAGCATGATGTCCAAGCAAGGAATGAAGGTGGTAATGCTGCTCGGGAGTTGCAAAGACGAAACGACGTAATTTTAGCTATTTTCAGATTATAATGGCATTTTTGTAATTATTTCTATTTTCGGATTATATTTATTTAGGGTTAGTTTTAAGCCTTAGGATTACTTTCCTAATTATTTTATGGTCTAGATTGATTCTTAACCTAACCCTAATCTCTATATAAAGGGGGTTTCTAGCTTGTAAAAAAAAACTTTGATTATTGATTAAATAAAATCTATTCTTGTTTTCAACAAGACTTGTTTGTTCCAAGTGAGGATAGTTCTTCTTCTACTTGTTGCATTTGGGAATTGATCTTCTTATCAAAGGTATTTACTTTGTGGCGAATTTCAATGATGCGGGCATCATAGAGTCATATTCTAGCATTGGAGCAAAAGATGATGACATCATCTTGCCTAGTAAACCAATGGTGCGTTCTCGACTTAAGAAAATCAAAGAGGGAATGCTTGGACTTGTGAAAAGAATTATGGATGAAGATCGATTCAAGTTTCCAAATGATTTGAACACTTTTCCGAGGCCTAATGATGATTTAAGCATGTTGTCCAACCAAGGGATGAAAGTCGTAATGATGCTCGGGAGTTGCGGAGATGAACGGCATCATTTTAAAAATAAACAACTTAGAATGGCAATTTCGTAATTTAGCTATTTTCGGATTATAATGGCAGTTTTGTAATTATTTCTATTTTCGGATTATTTTTAAAATGATGTCGTTTCATCTCCGCAACTCCCGAGCATCATTACGACTTTCATCCCTTGGTTGGACAACATGCTTAAATCATCATTAGGCCTCGGAAAAGTGTTCAAATCATTTGGAAACTTGAATCGATCTTCATCCATAATTCTTTTCACAAGTCCAAGCATTCCCTCTTAGAAAAGCAAGAATAATAAGAATTAGAGTAATGGAAAGCAAATTAAGTCCAAGCATTGCCTCTTTGATCTTCTTAGCTCGAGAACGCGTCACTGGTCCACTTGGCAACGTAATGTCCTTATCACGAACATCCATTCTAGAAGAGCGCTCGATGCCCACATCATATTATATATGTCAAACCATAATATTAAAAGTTATACTTTAATAGTTTATCACATTTTATGTGCAATCTAATAATTTAATGGAAGACTCAAACCAAATAAATGACAAGAAAAAGAGATTTTGTAAGTAATTTAATTGTTTATCATATTTTTTTATTTGTAACGAGTGTCATCTGATGAATTTCTGAGCCAGTTAAAAAAGATTGTTCTTCACAAGTACTTATTACTCAAGAAAACGATTTTGAACCAATTTTGAGAGTCAATGCAAAATAAAAATAGCATGCTAATGAATAAAGGGTTGCTATAGCTACTAGCATGTGAAATGATGTTTAGATTATTAATAATGGTAGACATTAGATATTTTATTTTTCCCATTAAATATTTTTCCGTATTTCATGAACATCATATATTTTCATGAACCATTTTATTTTTCGTATTTTATAATTTTTCTCAAATATATTAATTGCCATTATATCAAAGTTATTTTCTTTTTCTCACGTTCATCCAGTAAGCATGTATATGCTCGTGTAGCCAAAGAGGAGTAATAGAGCAACATTTAGGACATCTAAATAATTGATTAAAAGGTTTGCAATGGGAATGATAGAAAAATGTAGTATTTATAAATTTAAATAATAAATAAAGAGTTTATACAAATCATTTAAAGTCTATGAAAGTCATTAAAAAAAGTTTATAAAATTAGTACTTTTATAAAATCTACAGAAGTTTATTAAAGTCTACAAAAGTATGTAACTATTAAAAGTTTACAAATATCTTGAAAAGTCTTAATTGAATACACCATTTAAGTAAGGAGTCTAAGAGTAAAAGATAACAAACCAGACGATCTATTTTGAAAGGTTCAAAGAGTCGATCAACTAAACATTTAATGAGACGGGGCGACTCAAAAAAATGTCATTCCATTGTAACAATCATATAATTCAATTCAAGCCTTCGTAAAGAGTTATGTAACAATCTTTTTCTCCATGAAATGTTCCCCACCAATAGAGAACTCGTCCTCATGTTCTGTAATGGGAGTAGGAGATATGATTGGTGGAAAATATGGGTAGAGATCAGAGACGTAAAACGTTGATGAGATTCTCAGGTATGGAAGAAGATCAATGAAATAGGCATTTCCCCAAGACTTTTGAGGACCTGGAAAAGGACCCAGCTTTTTTATTATCAGCTGGCCATAAGTTCTTACTCCTAATCATTTTTTTTGGAGGTAAATGATCACCCTTTCTTGAAAAATCTTGAATCATCTGTGGCTTTATAATGAGAAGTAGCTTTTTCAATTTCCTTTTGCATTTCTTTGTTAAATTTGACAAATTGATATGTGAAATTAGTGGTTTTTTTACTAGAATGAGTTTGTACAACAATTAGTACAGTAGTATGGTTAAGGCCTTAGTTTAAACAATAGAGAAGAGCGTCAAACCTGTGGTTACGTTAACCGTGTTGGTATAGGAAAAATTAACTTAGGGCAAGATAGCATCCCACTGCTTATGTTTGTCTGTAGCTAGGGTACGAAGCATGTTGCCTACAGTATGATTTATAGCCTCATTTTCTCCATCAATTTAAGGGTGGTAAGTAATGCTAAATTGCAGTTTTGTGCCGAACCGTTGCCACACTAGCTTCAAAAAATGACTTAGGAATTCGACATCTCTATCAAATGTGATTGATTTAGGAATGCAACGTAATCTCACAATTTTAGGAAGAATAAGTGAGCAATGTGGCTAGAATACGTGACTTTCTTACAGGGTAGAAAATTGGCCATCTTTGATAACCGATCCACTATTACAAACATAGAATCCATTCGTCGTTGTGTCATAGGCAAACCTAGGATAACATCCATCGATAAATCTTCCCAAATTGTAGTTAGGATATGTACAGACATGAAAAGCCCTGTGTTTTGAGATACACTCTTAGCTTGTTGGCAAATAGCACATCTTTGAACAACTTTAGCTACATCCCGAGGTATGTGAGGCCAAAAGAACTCAAACTTAGAAGAGAAATAATGTTATCCCTATCTAGATTGGTGGCTAGACCAACAACATGAAAATATTCAATGAGATGCTCCCTGAATGAAAATTGAGGGATGCATAATTGATTCTTTTGAAGAGAAAACCTTCCTTGATTCCTTTGTGTTATTATGTTTAGAGTAGTTTCCCTAAAGTTCCCCAAAACTTGAATATGGATGGTAGAAGTCTTTGTTGTGATCAAAGTCCTGAAGTGTAATTTGCATAGTGGAGATAAACAAAAATTTTCCTGAATGAAAATTGAGGGATGCATAATTGATTCTTTTGAAGAGAAAACCTTCCTTCATTCCTTTGTGTTATTATGTTTAGAGTAGTTTCCCTAAATTTCCCCAAAACTTGAATATGGATGGTAGAAGTCTTTGTTGTGATCAAAGTCCTGAAGTGTAATTTGCATAGTGGAGATAAACAAAAATTTTCTAGTACGTGCATCAGCTATAACATTGTGTTTCCCTACCTTATGCAGGAAAGTATAATGAAATTTGTGTAGAAATGCAAGTATACAAATTGCACTAAATAATAAACTGGTCTTTCAATAAAATACGGATGTCAAACCAAAAGGACTAATTTCTAATTACTAAAAAATATAGTTTAATTGTGACATTTAAGCGACCAATTAAAAGTTGTGAATGGGAAGACATTAATAGTGACATTGCAATAAAAATAAGGGCAAAAACTTAAATTGCAATAAAATAAAAGTTTACAAAACTAAATGACTTAAACTAAAATTACACAAAAAGTGAAATGCATTAGAGTAAATTGCATACAACTAAATGAAAAGAAATTTAAATGACAATGGAATTGAAATAACAACGAAGTTAAATTGTAATAAATTAAAAAAGAAACAGTTTTTATACTCCACAACACAAGATAGTTGCAAACACAAAAACAAAGAGTTTATACTAAGATTCTTAGAGATGAAAAATAGCATAAAGATTTTCTTACGTAAAGAATTAGATGGACTTGCTAGTCAATAAGAACTAAAATTCACGAATCAATCCAAAAATTACATAAGAAACATGTGGAACAAAGAAAAAATAAAAAGGAATCTCTTTGTTGGAGGATGGGATATAGAGGTGAATGGCTTTTTGGGGACTAATAGGGGCTAAGGTTGATGAAGATGGTGATGGCGATGATGCCCATCACAATGAAAAAGGAAGAGAAGGGAAAAGAATAGGAGAATTGGTGCTACAAGGCTTGAAAAAATCCTTGATCATGTGTCTCCTAGGGTGGCCGACCATGGATGTATTTACAGGGTTTTTGGGGCTTCAATAAAATATGGAAAGTAGGGTAATAATGGTGCATGAGAGAAAATGGAAGGCTTGATTGGAATTTTCCTTGGTATTTTTCTCCTTGATGGCCGATTTTGATTAGGACTATAGGCTTGAAATTGCTCCAATTTCCACAATGCAAAAGTTGGCCAAAGATGAGAAATTTTAATCCATCAATGGATTGACTTGGTGAGCAGGCAAGATGAGTGTAGTCTCTACTGTTTCCACATGCTTGCCTTTGCCAAATTTCCACATGTATGGGTACATGAGAATTGCTTTGTCTCAAATTGTGTCATTTTAAAGCTTGGAATGGCCAAATATTGTAACTTTGAGACGTACCCATGTGCAATGATGATCTGACGTACTGATAAGCATAAAATTTACATTGTTTCATGTGATATTTTTAGTGTAACATTTGTTAGATTATGTTTATTATGCTAAGAAATGAATTCATTTCTATTAATTTCCCTATTGTAAGTAAAAAGGAAAGTTTTTGTGAAAACAAAATAAAAGAGGGATATTTTTCTAATTTTGACACAGTTGAGGGACCAAATTGCAAATATTGAATCCTATTTGGAGGAAATTGAAAATGAAATTTAAATATTAGGGAGAAGATCAAAAGCAATCAAGGGCCAAGATTAATAAAAGTGGCAGCAAACATGAAAATTTTCCTTTTTTGGAAAAGCTGAAATTCAATTCCAAATATTTCTTAGAAACCTGAGGATCAATGATGTCAAAATTTCATTGCAACTGAAGCAACCAATTAGTACCAGTTTAATTTTGACTTTGGATGTTAAAATAGAGTTCCATGCATAATAGTTATTGTTATTTCATTACAATGTTTAGAAAGTATTTATTTTGAAACAAAATACTTATGGAAATGAACTCAAAAGGAAACAATATAATTTCAGCTTGGAGATGAGTTTTGAACAGTTGAGAATGCAAATAAGTTTTGGAGACGAGTTTTGAAATAGTTGAGAATTCAGTTTCACACGTTAGAAAGTTCTTTTGTTCCATTTCAATGTTTAGAAAGTATTTATTTTGAATTAAAATATGTTTGGGTTGAAATCATAAGGAAATAAACATGATTAAGCTTGAAGATGAGTTTTGAGTAGTTCAGCATGCAAATAAGTTTTGAAAAGTCTTGAAGTATTTAAATTTTGATTTCACACATCATATAGTTTTTCTTATTGTTACAGTGTTTAGAAATTATTATTTTGAATTAAAATACTTATGGGTTAAAATCGAAAGGAAACAAGCATATTTTAGCTATAAGACAAATTCTTAACAGTTCAACATGCAGACAAGTTTTGAAAAGTCTTGAAGTATTTAATATTTGATTTCACATGTCGGGTAGTTATATTTTTTCTTTAGAATGTTTAGAAAATATTTATTAGAAACAAAATATTTATGGTGTTGAAATAAAGGAAACAATTCTATTTCAGTTTGGAGACGAGTTTTGACCGATTCTGCGTGCATATTAGTTTTGAAAAGGCTTGAAGTATTTGAAATTATATTTCACAAGTCATATAGTTTTTTTTATACCATTCTGATGTTTTGAATCTATTTCTTTTGAACTAAAATATTGGGTAGAATTCCAAAGGAAACAAGACTATTTCAGCTTAGAGATGAGTTATGATATGTTCAACATGCATATATATGTTTGACAAGGCTTGAAGTATTTAAAACTAGATTTCACACATCAGATAGTATTTTTTTTTATTCCTATGCAAAGTTACAAAATTATTTTGGATGGACTAATTTAGCTATGGGTATGAAATAAAGAAGTAATAAGTGGACGAGTTCTGACTAGTTAAGAATGCATATAAGTTTTAAAGGTGCTTGTGCATTTAAAAGTCAATTTCACTCTTTGGAAACCTTTTTTTATTCCATTACAATGTTTAGAAATTATTTTGTTTGAACCAAAATACTTATGGGGGCAAATTAAAAAGAAACAAGCCTATTTCAGCTTGGAGACAAGTTCTGACCAATTTAGCATGCAAACAATTTTTGAAATGACTTGAAGTATTTAAAGTTTGATTTCTCATGTTGCATAGTATTTATTATTTCATTACAATGTGTAGAAATTATAAATTTTGAATTAAAATATTTATTGGGTTGAAATCAAAAGGAAACAAGACTATTTCTTCTTGGACACTTATTTTGACAAGTTTAGCTTGCATATATGTTTTGAAAAGGTTTGATTTGATTTCATCCATCAAATAGTTTCTATTACTCCATTACATTGTTACAAATGATTTTGTATGAAGTAAAAAAACCTATGGAATTGAATTAAAAATGTAACAAGCCTATTTCTTCTTGGAAACGAGTCTAACCAGTTCAACATCGCTATAAGTTTAAAAAAGGATTGAAGTATTTAAAATTCAAATTCACACATTGGATAGTTTTTGTTATTCCATTATAATGTTCAAAAGGTATTTATTTTTAAATAACTACTTATGGGGCTGAAATCAAAAGAAAACAACTTAATTTCGGCTTGGAAATGTGTTTTGACTAGTTCAACATGTAGATAAGTTTTGAAATGGCTTGAAGTATTTAAAGTTCGATTTCAAATGTCGGATAATTTATGTTTTTCCATTATAATGTTTAAAAGTATTTATTTTGTATAAAAATACTTATGGCGCTGAAATCTAAAGGAAGAATGCCTATTTCAGTTTAGGGACAAGTTCTGACCCATTCAGTGTGCAGATAAGTTTTGAAAAGACTTGAAGTATTTAAAATTAAATTTCACACGTCGGATAGTTTTTTTTACTTTATTGAATAGAAAGTATTTATTTTAAATCAAAATAATTATGGGGTTGAAATCATAAGGAAAAAAGCCTATTTCAACTTGGAAGAAAAATTCTAACCAATTCAGCATGCGTATAGTGTTGAAAAAGGTTAAAGTATTTAAAACATGATTTCACATGTCTGGTAGTTTTTGTTTTCCCATTACAAAGTTGAAAAAGTATATATTTAAAATTAAAATATTTATGGGGCTGAAATCGAAAGGAAACAAGCCTATTTCAGTTTGGAGATGAGTTCTGACCAGTTCAATATGCAAATGAGCTTTAAAAATGCTCAAACTATTTTAAAATTAAATTTCACATGGGATAGTATTTTTTAATTCATTAAAATGTTTAGAACGTATTTATTTTGAATTAAAATACTATTGCTGCTTGGAACTGAGTTCTAACATGTTCAGCATGCAGATAAGTTTTTTTTTATTCCATTGAGCGCGTAGATAATTTATGAAAAGGATTGAGACTTTAAAATTAAATTTCACCCATTAGATAGTTATTTTATTCCATTACAATGTTTAGAAAGTATTTTATTTTAATAAAAATGTTGATAGGATTAAAATCAAGACTATTTCAACTTGGTGATGAGTTATGACCTATTCAGCATGCATATATGACAGGACCCGCCCCGGAAATCCCTCCGGATTTCCCGGAGAGGCCCCGCCTGAGGAAGATTCCACCAGAACCCCTCGGGGCAACCGACAGAATCCTCCTCCGAAAGGGGTAATAATCAAATAAACAAGTAAACAAGAATGGGACGAATAGTAAATAAGATATGAACGAAAAGTAGATAAAATAAGCACCACAATAAATTAACGAGTCATAATGAATAAATAAGAAACAATGTATGAAGTAGGTGGGAATGACAGAGCCACTAAGAGTGATAGACAAAAATATAAATGATACAAATCCAACATGAACAGAATAAGATCAGAGTCTAATACATAAGAAGAAGTAATAAACAGATGCGATAAGCGGATGCGATGCCGATGCGAAATGCCGATGGTAGTCCACGGGAACCTGCAACTAGGACCTAGGGAACGAAGTAAAAATAACAAAACGTGAGATATAAATATCTCCGTGAGTGCTCCTAGATAACTACAAAATACAATTTCAGCCGTTAAAACCTTTACACTCAAACCTCACGTCACTCAGTTGAAAGGTTCCCCGTTTTGAAAATCATTTCGCAAAACCCTCGGTTTACCCCAAATCATTAAATCAATAAAAACGGTTTAGGGGCGAAAACGTAATTTAAAACAATTATCGAAATCACGTACCAAACACTAAAAACGTAAATGAAATCCATAATAATTAATTGATGGTCAAACACAATTTCATAAACGATCAAGCAAATGGGTCAAAATCTGAAACCAAAGGCCATAGGCCACAATCCATAAAATCAAACCATCAATTTAAAATCAGAAACCAACCAATATAAAACCAAATCGGTATAAACTCAGCAAACAACAATCATAAAACCCAACCAGTATAAATCAGCAATCAATATAAAACCAAATCCGGTATAAAATCCGCAATGAATCAGAACCATCATAAAACCAACCGGTACCACAGCATATATCGTGCCGTGTGACCCTCAGCGTCCTGACGGCGTCACAGGCGGGGGAGGGGGGCTCAGTCATCACAACGAATCGGCGTCCCAAATCCGTCATGGCAGGATCCTCATCATCTCTCTCTCGACACGTGTCCGCAGCAGAGGATGGCATATATAATAATAATAATAATAATAATAGCGCGCATAGAACTCATATAACTCGGTACATCTCGATACAGTGTGGTACTCCTCAAAATCATTTATAAAATCATCCATGATATCATCAATTTTTCAAATCCTTTATTTTTAAAACCATTTTGCAAATCCTTTTATTTTTAAACAATTTTCCAAAATCTTCTATTTAACAGAATTTATGAAAAGCAACAATTATATCGAATATTAAAAATTTGCCCCAAAATTTTCTTAAATTTCACAAAGTCACAATTTTTCTTTAAAATCACCAAATTTCCACAATATCGTAAAATCTCCAAAACATTTCAAATTCGCTAAACAACCAATTAAAACACAAATTTCATAAATATTCCAATAAATATGAAATCTATCAAATCATAAAATCAACTCATGCAAATATTTAAATCATCATAAAACATATTTAATAATCTTAATTTAAATGCACAAGAAAATTTAATCAAAACAAATTAATATAAATGAAATCGAATATAGCATATATTCCCAAATGATTTAGAAAATAAATGCACTCACAGGTCTGAAGCGTGCTCCTGCTGGATCTCCGGTCCAGCCCTCGAACGTGCACGAACACCTAAAAATAATTTACCGAAAAATCTTTTAATTACCAAAAACTAACCAAAGGCTCAAAGGAGTCCTCTAAGTCTCCAACTACAAGATTAAAACACTAAATACCAAAATTGCTCTTCAATTTCAGTAATTACCAAAATGCCCTCAACGGCAAAAATCCCCAAAATTTGAATTACCCGTCTCAAGTCCGATTTCAACAAACTTTATACCGAAACGAAATTGAAAATGCAAGGAACGAGAATCTACTTTCAATTTCAAGATTCATCCTCGCCAATGGTCAGAATCGATCCCGGAAGATCGGACCTCAACCGGAATTGGGTGTTTCCGAATCCGACCGAAATTGAGTCAAATTGACTGGACAGCAAGCTTGCCCATGACCCCCGGAACGCGTCAAGACGGGAGGTGAACACTCACTCGCCGGAAAAGGAGGAGATCGGCGGCGGCGCGTGAGGCTTGGTCACGGCGGCGCGTGGGCGGTGCGTGGGGTGCGTGTGGTGGTCGTCGGAGCTCGGGAACTGCAGATCTGGTCGCCGGCATGCTCTGAAGCTCGTGGTGGTGGCTGTGTCGTCCCACTCGCCGGCGATCGGAGTAGATCTAGCCGGAAAGGTGACTGCCTCGGGGTGGTTTTTCCGAGACTTTGCGGCGGTTTTCCGGCGTGATCCGGACGTTTCCGGCGTCAAACTCGGTACCAAAATGTAGATCATCGCACCAGCTTTCCAACGGTACCAAGCACGCTCCCTAACTCCACCGGAACAGTGAGATATGGCCGGCCAAAGGTGGTGTCGTAACAGTGCACGGTTGCACAGTTTGCACGAGCCCTCGGTCTCGCTGCAATTTCAGGCGATCTGGGTCGTTTTACGGCGAACTACCGGTACGGGAAGGAAGAGGAGGTTGCTGGCTTCGAGTTTTGTGTTGGAGCCGGTCCGATCAGGTGGCAGAAACTGCCGTTACCGGCGGAAGAAAGGAGGCTCGGGTGAAGGGAAAGTCGGGTGAGGTCTGGAAAATTCCAGACCCTTGGCCAAATTTTAAAGATGCAGACAGGGGCATTTTCGTCTTTTCTCACACATAAATATCAGTTTTTGCCAAATTACCAAATTGCCCTTCGCACTAAAATGACCATAACTTTCCGGTCTTAGCTCCGAATCGAGCATGCTGCTAGTCTACGAACTCGTATCGACTAGCTCTAAGCAACGGTACCATAGTCAAAGCAAAAATATAACCACACAAAAAGTCAACTCCGAGCCCACTAAAAGTCAACCTGGTCAAACTTGAAAATTTTATTATTTTTCTCGAAACGGGATGTTACAAGATAAGTTTCAAAAGGCATGAAGTATTTAAAATTTGAGTTTACAACTAAAATACATGTGGGGCTTAAACAAGAAACTATAAGTGTAACGCCACACTCTCTCTCCAACCAATATTGTCTCCAATTTAGCCACCGCACTTCAGACGGTATGGAGTTTTTGGTCAGACTTCCCAGTGGGTCACCCATCCTAGGAATGCTCCCACTGGAGCACGCTTAACCCCAGAGTTCTTCCAATTCTGAAGCCAAACGCTCTGAAAAGGCCTTGGTTCTTAAGAGAGTGCTTACTTTACATTTGAACCATTACCACATGACCCCCTTTCCACACCCGGGCGATGTGGGATTGGACACCGATCTCTGCCAGTAAAGTAGCCTGCCAGTGCCTCGCCCCCGCCCACACTTACTCTGGCTATGCCAGTAAGGTAGCCTGCCAGTGCCCTTGCACCCGCTCACACTTACTCTAGCTTTTTAGATCCGGGTCGTCACAATAAGCTTGTTTCAGCTTATGGATAAGTTGTGACCATTTCAGCATACATATAATTTTTGTACATGCCTTGTAGCATTTTAAATTCAAGTTCACAGATCATATATTTTTTCTTTTTCCATTACAATGTTTAGAAATTATTTTGTTTACTAAAATACCTATTGGCTTGAAAAAATAGAAAAAAGAAAATAGAAACAAGCCTATTTCAACTTGGAGACCAATTCTAACTAGTTCAGCATGCATATAACATTTGAAAAAGCTTGATGTGTTTAAATTTTGATTTATGACATCGTATAGTTTTTGTTATTCCATTAAAATGTTTAGAAATTATTTATGTTTGAATGAAAATAATTATAAGGTTCAAATCAAATGGAAACAAGGCTATTTCAAATTGTGAACGAGTTTTACCAGTTCAACGAGCAGGTAAGTTTTGAAGATGGTTCATCCATGTGGAATTCGATTTCACACTCCATATAGTTTTTATTATTCAATTACAATGTTTGATGAAAAATATCTATGGGGTTTAATTAAGAAAGAGAAAAAGGTTATTTCTGCTTCAAAACAAGTTCTGACTAGTTGAATATGGCTATAAGTTTTGAACAAGCTTGAAATATTTATAATTAAATTTAACACATAAGATAGTTTATGTTATTTCATTACAATGTTTATAAATTATATTTTTTGAATTAAAATTTAACACAACTGAGACATTTTTTTTGAAGTAGAAATATCTATGGGCTCGAAATAAAAAAGAACCATGCCTATTTCAGCTTGCAGACAAGTTCTGAGCAGTTAAGCATGCGGATAATTTTTGAAAATATATATTCCAAGTTTGATTGCTCGCGTCACATAGTTTTTGTTAATCCATTACAATGTTTAGAAATTATTTATGTTGAATCTAATTACATATGGGGTTCAAAAAAAAGAAAACAAGGCAATTTTAGATTTGAAACGAGCTGTGACCAATTCAGGATGCAAATAAGTTTTTAAAAGGCCTGAAATATTTAAAATTTGATTTCATACATAAGATAATATTTGTTAATTCATTACCATGTATAGAAAGTATTTCTTTTGAAATTAAATACTTATGGGGTTGAAATAATAAAGAAACAACCTAATTTTAGCTTGGTGATGAGTTTTGACAAGTTCATCAAGCATATAAGTTTTGAAAAGGCTTGAAGTATTTTAAATTCGAATTCAGATGCCGGATACATTTTTTCTTTACTCTGTTACAACATTTGGAAATATTTTGTCAAAACTAAAAGGCCAATGGAGTTGAAATAAAAAATAAACATCTCTATTTCTACTTGGAAACAAGTTCTAACCTTTTACCATGCCTATTAGTTTTGAAAAAGCTTGAAGTATTCAAAATTCAATTTAACTCATCGGATTATTTTGGTTATTCCATTACAACATTTAGAAATTATTTATTTTCAATTAAATTTTTTTTGGGGATGAAATCAAAAGGAAATAACCTAATTTCAACTTCGAGATGAGTTTTGACTAGTTCAACATGCCTATGTGTTTTGAAAAGGCTTGAAGTATTTAAAATTTGGTTTCACACAATGGATAGTTTTTTTTTATTCCATTACAATGTTTACAAAGTATTTATTATGAATTAAAATTATTTTGGGGTCGAAATCATAAAGAAACAAGCCTACTTCAGGTTGGAGATGAATTTTGACCAGTTTAGCATGCAGATAAATTTTGAAAAGGCTTGACGTATTTAAAAGTCAATTTCATATGTCAGATAAGTTTTTTATTATTCTATTAGAAGGTATTTATTTTGAATTGAAATATTGATGGGGTTGAAATAAAAAAGAAACAAGAAAATCTCATCTTGGAAACGAGTTTGACCAGTTCAACATGCATAAAAGTTTTGAAATGGCTTGAAGAATTTTAAAATTCGATTTCACCCATGCGATAGCTTTAATTATTCCATTACAATCCTATAAATTATTGTATTTGAAGTAAAATACCTATGGGGTTGAATTAAGAAAGAAACAAGCCTATTTCTGCTTGGAAACGAGTTCGAACAAGTTTAGCATGCAGATAAGTTTTTAAAAGGCTTGACGTATTGAAAATTTAATTTCACATGTCAGATTATTTTTTGTTAATCCATTAGAATGTTAAGAAATTATTTATTTTCAATTAAAATACTTTGAGACAAGTTTCATTAGTTCAGCGTGCAGATAAGTTTTAAAAGGGTTAGACTAGGTAAAATTCGATTTCACAAGTCACATAATTTTATTCCTTTTCAATGTTTAAAATGTATTTATTTTTAATTAAAATACATATGGGGTTGAAATCAAAAGGAAACAAGCCTACTTAAGCTTGGTGAGGAGTTCTGACAAGTTCAACATGCATATAAGATTTGAAAACGATTGAAGAATTTAAACTTCAATTTCACACGTCAAATAGTTTTTAATATTCCATTACAATGTTTAGAAATATTTTGTTTGCACATGTCGAATAGTTTTTGTTATTCTATTACAATGTTTAAATAGTGTTTATTTTGAATTAAAATACTTGTGGTGTGGAAATCAAAAGGAAATAACCTAATTTCTACTTGGAGACCAGCTTTGACCAATTCAGCTTGCATATATGTTTGGAAAAGGCTTTTAAAAAATTAAGGTTCAATTACCCAAGTTAGATTTTTTTTTATTCTATTTCAATGTTTAGAGCATATTTATTTTGAATAAAAATACTTATGGGGTTCAGATCATATGGAAACAAGTCTATATGGTTTAAACAAAAAGGAAACGAGCATATTTCAACTTGGTGAGGAGTTTTGAACAGTTCAACATGCATATAACATTTGAAAAGGCTTGAAATATTTAAGTTCGATTTCAAACATCAAATAGTTTTAATTATTCCATTACAATGTAAGAAATTAGTTTATTTTAAGTAAAATACCAACGAGGTTGAATTAAAATAAGAAACAAGCTTATGTCTGCTTGGAAACAAGTTTTGACCAATTTAGCATGTCTATAAGTTTTGAAAAGGCTTGAAGTATTTAAAATTCGATTTCACACCAATGATAGTTTTTATTATTCTATTACAATGTTTAAAGAGTATTTATTTTGAGTTAAAATACATATGGGGTTGAAATAAAAATGAAACAACCTAAATTTAATAGGGAGACTAGCTTTGACCAATTCAGCATGCATATATGTTTTTGAAAATGCTTGTAGTAATTAAAATTCAATGTCCCACATAAGAAGTTTTTTTTATTCCATTTCAACATTTAGACCATATTTATTTTGAATAAAAATACATACGGGGTTGAAATTATAAGGAAACAAGTCTATTTCAGCTTAGAGATGAGCATGCAAATAAGTTTTGAAAAGGTTCTAAGTATTTAAAATTACATTTCATAAGTTGGATAGCTTTATTTTTATTCTACTACAATGTTTAGAAAGTATTTATTTTGAATTATAATATTGATACTGTTTAAATCAAAAGGAAACAAGACTATTTCAGTTTGGAGATGCATTCTAACTAGTTCAGCATGCAAATAAGTTTTGAAAATTCTTGAAGTGTTAAAAATTAAATTTCACATGTTCAATAGTAATCCTTAGTTCATAATAGTTTTTTGAAATTATTTATTTTGAATTAAAATACTTATGGGCTAGAAATCAAAAGGAAACAAGCCTATTACAACTTGGAGATGTGTTCTGACCTATTCAGCGTGCATATAGGTTTTGCAAAGGTTTTAAGTGTTAAAAATTTGATTTCACACAACAGATAATTTTTTGTATTCCCTTACAATATTTAGATATTTTTTTGTTTGAACTAAAAAACCTATTGGGTGGAAATAATAAAAAGCCTATTTTAGTCAGCGGAAGAGTTTGACCAGTTCAGCATGAATATTATATTTGAAAAAGCTTGAACAATTTTAAAATTCAATTTCACACACCTGATAGTTTTTATTATTCCATTACAATGTTTAGAAAATATTCTTTTTGAAGTAAAACACCTATGCGATTGAATTAAAAAAGAAAGAACGCTATTTATGTTTTGAAACGAGTTCTAACCAGTTTAGCATGCAGATAAGTTTTGGAAAGGTTTGATGTATTTCAAATTATTTCACATGTCGAAGAGTTTTTTTATTCCATTACAATGTTTTGAAAGTATTTATTTTGAATTAGAATACGTATGGGTTTGAAATCAAAAAGGAAACAAGACTATTTCAGCTTGGAGAAGAGTTCTGACATGTTCAACATGCAGATAAGTTTTGAAAAGGCTTGAAGTATTTAAAATTTGATTTCATATGTCAGATTGTTATTTTTATTCTATTACAATGATTAGAAATTATTTTGTTCTACCTAAACTACTTATGAGGCTAATATAAAAAACTAATAATCCTATTTCAGCCTACAGAAGAGTCAAGACCAGCTCAGCATACATATAAGTTTTGAAAAGGCTTGTAGCATTTAAATTCAATTTCACACATCAGTTAGTTTATTCTTCTTTCAGTATAATGTTTAGAAATCAATTTGTATGAACAAAAATACCAATGGGGTTGAAATAAAAAAGAAACAAGCCAATTTCAGCTAGGATAAAATTTCTAACTAGTTTAGCATGCACATAATTTTTGAAAAGGCATGAAGCATATAAAGTTTGATTTCTCACGTCGCATAGTTTTTATTATTCCATTACATTGTTTAGAAATGATTTTGTTTGAAAAGTAGCTATGGTGTTGAATTAAAAAAGAAACAAGCATACCTCTATATGGAAATGAGTTCTAACCTATTGAAATTGGTGATAAGTTTTTACAAGGCTTGAAGTATTTAAAAATTAATTTAACACGTCGGATAGTTTTTGTTATTCCATTAAAATGTTTGGAAAGTATTTATTTCAAATCAAAATACTTATCGTGTTCGAATCAAAAGGAAACAAACCAATTTCAGGTCGGAAACAAGTTTTAACTAGTTCAATATGCAGATAAATTTTGAAAAAGCTCGATGAATTTAAAATTCGATTTCACATGTTGGATAGTTTTTATTATTCCATTATAATGTTTAGAAATTATTTTATTTGAAGTAAAATACCTATGGGTTCACTACTACAGAATAGGGTCAAAGACGACGGTGAAAATCCGTCGTCTTACGTGTTTAGACGACGGACACGAAACCGTCGTCTAATGAGGCGTCGTCAATACTAATAAAACATCGACGACGGTTTAAAACCGACGTCTAAAACGTTACTGAAGCCACGTGGATGCCACGGGGCAAATATATAGACGACGGTTTAATANAATAGACGACGGTTCCTTTAGGAACCGTCGTCTATAATCTTCAATATACACGTGGCCACAACGTTGCTGCCACGTGTATTTTAGTCTTTTATCAACGACGGTTGTTGAAGTAACCGTCGTCTTTGATGTAACTTTAGACGACAGTTACAGTTAAAACCGTCGTTGATGTTTTTTAACCGTCGTCTTATTTTATTAACGACGGCTCTCTTTTTCAACCGACGTCTATATAAAAGTATGGCCGTCGTCAATAGCTATATTTTGTAGTAGTGGTTGAATTTAAAAAGAAAGAAGCATACTTTTACTTGGAGCTGAGTTATGACCTATTGCAAATCTTAATAAGTCTTAGCAAGGCTTGAAGTATTTAAAATTTAATTTAACATGCCAGGTAGTTTGTTTTATTCCAATAAAATGGGGTTTAAATCGAAAGGAAACAAGCATATTTCAGCTGAGAAACGAATTATGACCAGTTCTTGAAGTATGTAAGTTTTGAAAAGGCTTGAAATATTTAAAATTTAATTTAACACGTCAGATAGTTTTTGTTATTCTAGTAAAATGGGGTTTAAATCGAAAGGAAACAAGCATATTTCAGTTGGGAGACAATTTATGACCAATTCAATATGCATATACATTTTGAAAGGGCTTGAATATTTAAAATTTGATTTCACACATTAGGTAGGTTGTTTTTTCCATTACAGTGTCTCAAAATTATTTATTTTGAATAAAATACTTATGGGGTTGAAAACAAGCCAATTTAAGTTTGGAGAGACGACTTCTGACTAGTTCAACATGCATATAAGTTTTAAAAAAGCTTGAAGTATTTAAAATTTGATTTCACGTGTCGAGTAGTTAATGTGTTTTCTTAACAATGTTTAGAAAATATTTATTTTGAATTAAAATACATATGTGGTTGAAATCGAAAGGAAACAACCATATTTCAGCTGTGAGATGAATTCTGACAAGTCAACATGTAGATAAATTTCAGAAAGGCTTGAACTATTTAAAATTTGATTTCACATGTCGGGTATTTCTGTTTTTTTTCTATTACAATGTTTAGAAAGTATTTATTATAAATTAAAATACTTATGGTGTTGGAGTCAAAAGGAAACATGCCTATTTTAGTTTAGAGAAGAGCTTCACTAATTCAGCATGCATATAAGTTTTTAAAAGGCTTGAAGTATTTAAAATTAGATTTCACACGTCGATAGTTTTTGATACTACATTAAAATGTTTAGAAAATATTTATTTTGAATTAAATAGTTATGGGATTGAAATCGAAAGGAAACAAGAATATTTCAGCTTGAAGACGAATTCTGACGAGTTCAACATGCATATAAGTTTTGAAAAGGCTTGAAGTATTTAAAATTTGATTTCACACGTCGGATAATTTTTGTGATTCCATTAAAATGTTTATAAAATATTTATTTTGAGTTAAATGCTTATCGAGTTGAAATCGAAAGGAAATAACCATATTTTAGCTAAGACCAGTTCAACATGAAGATAAGTTTTGAAAAGGTTTTAAGTATTTATAATTTGATTTCATACGTCGAGTAGCTTTTGTTTTTTCATTACAATGTTTTGAAAATGTTTATTTTGATTTCAAATACTTATGGGGTTGAAATCAAAAGGAAATGGGCCTATTTCAATTTGGAAACGAGTTTTGGCCAGTTCAGCATGCACTTAAGTTTTGAAAATACTTGAAATATTTAAAATTTAATTTCACACATCATATAGTTTTTTTATACCATTACAATTTTTAGAAAGTATTTATTTAGAATTAAAATATGTAAGTTTAGAAAATACTAGAAATATTTAAAATTTAATTTCACACATCATATAGTTTTTTTATACCATTACAATGTTTAAAAAGTATTTATTTTGAATTAAAATACTGATGGGATTGAAATAAAAAAGAAACAAGACTATTTCGGCTTGGAGATGAGTTTTGACCTTTTTAGCATGCATATAAGTTTTGTAAGGGCTTGATGTTTATAAAATTGGATTCCACAAGTCGTATAGTTTTTTCTTATTCCATCCAGAGTGCAAAGAAGTTTTGAAAATGCTTGAAGTATTTAAAGTTAACTTTCTAACATCAGAAATTTTGTTTATTCCACTACAATGTTTAAAACATTTTTATTTTGAATTAAAATATTGGTGGGATTGAAATGAAAACTAAACAAGACTATTTGGGCTTCAAGATGTGTTCTAACCTATGCAGCATGAAAAAAAATTTCTATGATTTCACAAGGAAGATAATTTTTTTATTCTCTTACAATGTTTAGAAATTGTGTTGTATGAACTAAAATTCCTATGGGGTTAAAAGAAAGAAGAAACAAGCCTACTTCAGCTTGGAGACAAGTTCTGACTAGTTCATTATACATATAATTTTAAAAAAAGCTTGATGTATTTAAAGTTTGATTTCTCACTTTGCATAGTTTATGTTACTACATTACAATGTTTTGAAAGTATTTATGTTGAATGAAAATGCTCATAGGGTTCAAATCAAAAGGAAACAAGCCAATTTAAGATTGGAAATGAGTTCAGTTCAGCATGCAGATAAATTTTGAAAAGGCTTGATGCATCTAAAATTCAGTTTCACACATAAGGTATGTGAATCATGTAACATCCCGTTTCGAGAAAAAATAATAAAATTTTCAAGTTTGACCAGGTTGACTTTTAGTGGGCTCGGAGTTGACTTTTTGTGTGGTTACATTTTTTGCTTTGACTATGGTACCGTTGCGTAGAGCTAGTCGATACGAGTTCGTAGACTAGCAGCATGCTCGATTCCGAGTTAAGACCGAGAAGTTATGGTCGTTTTAGTGTGAAGGGCATTTTGGTAATTTGGCAAAAACTGATATTTATGGGTGAGAAATGACCATTTTGCCCCTGTCTGCATCTTTAAGAAATCTGGAATTTTCCCACGCACGGACCGATCCCCTCGCCGCTTCCCCTCCCCCTTCGCCGAGCCTTTTTCGCACGCCGGTAGCCGCCACACGGTGGCCGGACTTGGCCGACCACCACCCGGAAATTGAAGCCAGCAACCTCCTCTTCCTTTCCCCACCGGTGGTTCGCCGTGAAACCACCTGGATCGCCGGAAATCGCAACAAAACCGAGAGCTCGTGAACAGTTTGAACAGTCGCGACACCACCTTTGGCCGGCCATATCTCACTGTTCCGGTGGAGTTAGGGAGCGTGCTTGGTACCGTTGGAAAGCTGGTGCGACGATCTACATTTTGGTATCGAGTTTGACGCCGGAAACCGCCGGATCACGCCGCAAAACTGCCGCAAAGTCTCGGAAAAACCACCCCGAGGCAGTCACCTTTCCGGCTAGATCTACTCCGATCGCCGGCGAGTGGGACGACACAGCCACCACCACGAGCTTCAGAGCACGCCGGCGACCAGATCTACAGTTCCCGAGCTCCGATGACCGCCGCACGCGCCTCCCACGCGCCGCCACCGTCTTCCTCCACGCGCCGCCGCCGATCTCCACCTTTCCCGGCGAGTGAGTGCTCACCTCCCATCCCAACGCGTTCCGGGGGTCGTGGGCAAGCTTGCTGTCCAGTCAATTTGACTCAATTTTGGTCGGATTCAGAAATGCCCAATTCCGGTTGAGGTCCGATCTTCCGGGATCGATTCCGACCATTGGCGAGGACGAATCTTGAAATTGAAGGTAGATTGTCGTTCCTTGCATTTTCAATTTCATTTCGGTATAAAGTTTGTT